>VZTO01000454.1:96708-145386 GCA_013400615.1 Syrrhaptes paradoxus | reverse complement strand
GAGGAGTTTAGCTTCAAACTGCTCCTGGGCATGTAGTTGAAATTAATTTGGGTGGATGATGGGTGACATGACTTGAGCCCAGACTCAGGGCTTGTTTGCTGTGGAAGTACAAAAAAAATGAGATAAAAATCTCTATCCACTTGTACAGAGTCTACTAGGAAGAAAGAAAAATGACACAAGAAAAAGTTAGAGAGTGAAATAATGTTTGGTGTGCAAACCTGCATTTCATTAAAGCATTAAAAAGACCATATTTAATTTATTTTGTAAATAAAGTGGGGAAATTTTTCCTCTAGTTATGCAACAGAGTAAATACTGTGCAAAAATTGTCTTTCCTGTCTTCCCCAGGCAATCTTATTAAGCTCTGAAGTGTGGGATTTTTTTCTTCTTACTGTAAGCTTACTAACTACAAGTGCTTTAATTTGTAAAAGCTATCCAGGACTCTTCTAAAACTAACCTTCAGCACTTGACTTCATACACACCCCAGGCAATTCATTTCAAGAGCTGTCAAAATGCAATGTCATTTATTCTTCCTTTTTTTTTAAAAAAAGGGGCTTAAATTTCCTTGAATAATTTGGTGATTCTTTCATTAAAGATTCAGTGTGGGTTTTAAACATATATGAAACAATATTGTTTATAATATTTATACAGAAGAGATTAATATATTGTCGCCTTTTTGTTGGTAACGTGGGTTATTTCGCACAGACCTCTCTGATCTTCAAGTCGCAGCAATTTTTTTTTTCTCAGTATTCCAGAGTATGTACATGTGTAAAACTCAGCACACATCTAACTATCATGGTTCTTCCACTGACAGTCCAGTCATGCCTTTAGTAAGACAACCCACAAACAAATCACTGACTATGGATAAGCACCTAAGAATGTGTACTGGGTCTGGCTGGGATGGAGTTAACTTTCTTCATTGCATACCACATGGTGCTGTGGCTTAGATCTGTGACCAAAACCTGCATTGATAACGCACCACTGTTTCAGCTATTGCTGAACAGTGCTTGCACAGCACCAAGGCTTCATCCATTTCTCATGCTGTCTCTCCAGCTAATAGGCTGGGAGAGAACAGCTGACCCACACTGAGCAAAGGGATATTCCATACCATGTAACATCATGTGCAGCAATAAAAACTGTGTGCATGTATGCTGGGGTGGGTCTTTCCAAAGCAGACACTGCTCAGAGACTGGCTGGGCATCAGTCTGCTGGTGGGAGCTAGTGAGTGATTGATTGTGCATCACTTGGGTTTTTTTCCTTCTCCTTCACTTGTTAAACTATTCTTATCCTTGACCCATGAGATCTTCTCACTTTTGCTTTTCTAATTCTCTCCCCATGCCACTGGCGGGAGGGAGAGCCAGGGACTGGTGGGTCAACCCATCACAAATACTCAGGCCTGATGAGCTTTTTGTAGCAGTACCTATGCATTTGATGTTCTTCATATGTAGCTTAACGTTCTTTGCACCAATGGAATAAAAGGCAGAGCATGCCCAAAACGTCAGCTCCCTCATGAGCATGCAAGCCCAGGCTGACTCATCTGTGTAGAGAGTGGTGCAGAAGGTGCTTATAGACAAAATATCTTCAGGAAAGCTAAATAACACACTAAAAAAAATAATTGTACCCTCTATTTGTGATTGTCCACAGACATTCATGTGAATAATTACAAAGGAATAATCAGCCAACTGAGAGGTGGGAAGTAGAAGGGAGATTTCAAGGACTGTTTTGCTGAATACATAATCAAATCTGGATGCCGTTAGAAACTGTGTAGTATTTTATAAATGCGAAACTGTAAAACTGTCCTTTGGAATGCTTAAATAAGATAGTTTTTAACCATGCTGGAGGTGGTACTTCCAGAACCCCAGCAGCCTTGGCCAGATTGGCAAATCCATTATCCAGAGGTCCCTTGTTTATAGGCACAGACACTGTTCCCAAGGCTGTTTGCTGAACTTCCTATAATACTGTCTGGCTCGTTGATGGGGGGATATGTTGCTACTCCACCACATCTTAGACCTTAGCTCTGTAAAATCTTTTCACTTGTAGGATGCTCATCTACAGACAATCACTTCATCTTGAGAGGACGAGCTGGGAACAGGACCTCAAACACCTGCGAACTCAGCCACCGTCTTACAAACATCTTCTTGCCTGGGGTCTGCTCCTGGGTGGATGCAGGGCTGAAAGGTCCCTCATTCAGCCAGCCTGTCCACAACACTCTGCATCCCTAGACTGTCTCAGAAATCATATTTTCTTTCCACAACCCATTCACATTGGCAAAGATAGAGAATATTTACATTCATCACATCCTCCTAGATTCCTGCAAATGGCAAGGAGTCAGAGAGAAAGGCAACACCCTTCCTCCACAGTGATAACCTTGGTGCCAAAGGCAGCAGGGACGTCATGTGAACTGAATGCCGTCAGCAACACAGTTTCAAGTTCTGGAGCATTAGTCAGTGTTACCTGCTGCTCAGATGCCCTGACATATCCCGAATTCTGTGTCAAATATAGTCTGGCACCACGGGTTGTGCCAGCACTGGTACTGAATGCCACAGTGGTTAACAAGGATTAGATCACAAGATGCCATTGGGATGATCATATCTGAACTGTTTCTTTATTGTCATTTGCCTGTGATCCAGCCCTGAGAGAGAAGCAGAAGGCACTGGCAGTACCACGGCATCCCTTCCTCACCCAGGCACTTTGGAAGCAGGTGACCAATGTCAGAAGTCGCATGAGTACCACTGGAAAATCTTCATGCTTCCAGTTTTGGGAGGTGCTTGCTAGCCCTCCAGATGCCCCTAGGGTCATTGCCTTGTTTGTTCATGTGTCCTTCAGCTCTGTGAAATCTGTGATGAGGGACCTAAACCAATGGACCCAGACGTATGAAAACTATTGAAAACGGAAGCTAAAAGCTTCCCAAGACCAGAAGCTTGCACTAAGGCTGAAGAGCGACTGAAACACATGAAGACGTTTATCCATCTATTCCTCTGATAAGCAAAAATGGCAGCAGCAGATCTATGGATACCTACAGATACTGCTAGATTAGAAAGTCCTTACGTTTGAGCACATAACCACACACACCTCCACATCTGAACAGAAATGAGGATTATTGCTCAAAAACAAACCAGCCAATTTAGAAAACACATGCAAAACCAAAAGGTTCTGCCAAACCCTCCTTCTGAGGAGCTGTTCATGCTGTTTCCCTAACATCTTCTGTAAAAACCTGACCCTACGGTTCAGAAAACAAAATAATCAAAAGACTCTCCAAAATTTCAATGTTCACAGGTTGAGATTGCAAAGAAAGGAGAGGCAAGCAAGGGCAACCCAGGGAAGATATAAGAAATGCTATAATCAATTAAGTCTGTCCACATTTTAGTATTTCATTTAGTATTTAATTTCATGACAGTCAATTTCCCTTATTTCACAGCTGTTTTCCCTGACACTCTACATTATGAAATACAGTTTAGTATTAAGAAGTATTTAGTATAAAGAAGTAATTCAGTGTGGGAGTTTCTTCAGTTTTATGAGTGGCATCCAGACCATCATATAAAGTGAGGAGTTTTTTAAAGCGAAATGGTAGGCTAACAATAGCAACAATACTACAATTTACTGAGAGAGATTAATATGCCCACAGAGTTCAAAAGGAGAGCTGGATGTTGTACTGCCTCAGGAATATGGAAAACATGACTGGAGAGAGAAAGGCAATGGAACGTGTTCTTCCCACAGACGGAGTAAGATGCTACTTGGAAGAGGGCTCACACCTCTTTTCAAAGGTACAAAAGGCTCAACCACTACATGGAATATCCCATCACGAAACAACAAAATCCACCCTTAGAGAATCACATCCTGATTGCTTTTGAAAGGAAATAACGTAAGCATGTGTATTTCAGGTACACCATGGCCCGCTACTGCCAACACACAGCTGGTCACACCGGCTTCATTAGATGACATGGACACCTAATTCATCATCAGCAACAAAATTTATTTATAATTATCCTCAAGTGTGATATACATCCTGCTAGTAAGAAAATGCAGTCAATAAATAAAAATTTATATGTTAGAATGAAAACAAGAATTACGTGTTGTATATAAAATTAATTTATATATTATACATATTCAATAAATCTATTCTACACATCTATGCTGCAATATAGGCTGTAAAATAGTGAGTCCTCTGGAAGTAGGCAAAAAATATTTCAGAATTATGAGAGAAACAGATCAGATGGTGGACAGCCTGGGGAATATTATGTCCATAAGAAGAACTGAAGGAATAACACGTTGGTTAAAAATGAGCAGTATTACTGACGAGAGAGAAATCTGCCTGTCTTAGTTACAGAGAGCCACACCTGGGAAATAAGTGTTAAACTCCATCAACTCTTACATTCTGTGGAACAAAGTCAGGACTGATACCTCTCACTGTGGGAAGAAATTAATACATGATAGTAGCTCACGGTTTTGGCAGCTGTCCCAGGGTAATGACTGGAGGGTTCAACTTCAACTGGAAGAGCATATCCAATCCATCACTGGAAGAGAAGGAATTCCATGGGCCATAATAAAAAACAGTGGGAACAGAGGACTTCTGGACTTTGATAAACCTTATGAACTACAAAAAAAATGAATTACCAAACTGAGTCTTCAGACCGTAAGACTTCCTTTAAGGTAGATGCAGGAAAAGCACTACTTCTGCAGAAAACAGCATGGGTGGGAAACATTGTTTAACAGAATTATACCAAGGTAACATGCCAAGGGTTGGCAAATAACTCTGATCTAACTTAGAAGAGATTAGACCTGTCCAAACAGGTATACAAAGGTTTCTTTATCTTTTCAACCAAACAAAGCCAAGCAAAACAAAACTATAGAGTATGCCAAGTTAGTCACTTACAACCATAGTGCTATTAAAAAATCCCCCTGATCATATTTAGTAAAATCACCAAAAAAAACCCCAAAAAACAACAACAACAACAAAAAACCAACTGCAAAGAAAAAACCCACTAAATTAATCTAGGATGACAAAGGACAAAGAAAACAGGCAGCCAACAGTGAGAAGTAATTTAGTTAACCTTTGCAACAGTAATAAAACACCCCTCAGGGACTAATTTTATTTCATAGTTTTAAAAGAAACATGCCAGAATTTTAAAACATAAATATCATGAGAAAAATCTGATTAAATCAGGCGACACTACAATGTAATCAAAAATACTGTTGTGCTCAATATTTGAACTTGCTAGAGCTCCTTTAGGCACGGAATTTGAGAACCGAAAGCTGCCAAGTTTTTGCCAGTTCCTTCCTGTTCAATTCCTCCTCGGCAGTCACAGTGAGCACCCCTGTAATGTGTAATCATCACTCGAATACCTCTGTGTAAGCCTTGAACTATTATTATTCTCTTCAATGCTGCCCCACTGGTTTAGCAGCTAGTGGGACATTCTTCCAGTGCCAGCAGCCTGCCGGGCTCACGCACAGCTTCGCAGCACTCTACTGTCAAGTGGGAAGAAAAGAGAGATACCCCACTTAAACAAGGGTTGTTTGGGATGCAGAGCGTTCGTAAATATACTCAGGTCTAAATTACTACACAGTTTCACCTAGGAGTTAACATTTATAACAGAGGCCACTTTTTGCTCATGTTTTCAAATCAGAAGTCTTATTATCACTTTGTATTTAGAATTTACAAAAAAAAGGGGACTTTTCATGGAACAAAGAAGACTAGAGTTTGTCATGTGACTAGATTTACTTATGCCAAAAACTTACATTACAAAGTATGTGCTGATTTTCTACTTTTATTTATTTATAAGACATTCTTAGCACACTGGCACACGTGTAGAAGTTGTTCGGGATAACTCTTATTTGTTTTGAACTTAAGTTTATAAAAGCTAAACATTTTCTCAACTATGCTTTGATCCAAACATAGCATGCTTGTGCTAACAAATACTTCTTGAAAGTCCAGATGAGAAGTCAGGTATCTTGACAGAAAAAGCTGTATTTAGGCTTCAGATTTTTTGTTCATTATAGTAAATGTAACAAGGCAGTAGAGAGTACTGTTGAATCTCTACCCATTTTCTTCCTTTCATAGTGAACTATAGTTAAAACATGAAATCTCGTGCACAGAATTTAGCTTACTCATAAATTTATCTCACACGAAACACTAAAAATCCTGCGTTAAAACTATTAGCTCTACCTTATCTCAAAGGCTGTATATAGTAAAGATATCTATTTGTCCCAAGCAAGGAAAATATCATCTAAACCTTACAAAGAACTGGTTAGTTCAATTACCAGTTGCTCCAAGCCACAGATACATGGCCTAAGATAATGACAATAATGAGACAGACTCACACGAACAATAGTACCACTCTGGCTGCCTTTGGATTTGTACTCTACCAACAGAGAGTTCAGAAGGCTCCAGAATTCATATTTGTTAGAGCTTTAAAGACAGGGATTTACCTGAAAACATCATCAGGTTTCATCCCAAATACAGGAGATAAGAGCCTCCCTTAAGCTCTGGCTATGCTGAATTTCCATCAGATGTGAAAGAAATGGGTACTGAGGTATTCATTGGGATCCAGGCAGCCAATTTCACATGAATAGACTTATCACCTGCAGGACTGGCACATATATTGTATTTAAAATATACCCTTGTGGAATGTTTATAGGCCTCTCAGCCTCTTTTTTAATTCTTCACCTCATATACACCCTTTAAATTACACAAGGACTATAAAGCCTGGTGAGTTCCACTCTCAAATTGCAAATGATATGTATTCATTCAGTGCTTTGGAAGGTGCCAACTTTTTTGGCCTTTTGTGCTGTTATTTACTATTTGAATATAGAAGCCATAGTAAAAATCAGACTCCACTATTCTAGACATTTGATAAACACACAACCCAAACCACCACAGCCTGGGAGAGTTTACTCACTAAACTAACAACACAGACAAAAGGTGTAAGAAAAAGATTTCTCATTGCCTAAACTGAAGATAGACAAGGTTGCCTCCCATTGTATAAGTTAAGGAATATAGCCCCAAATCAGAGGAATCCAGAAGATGTTCACATGTTGGGGTGAGGCAGACGTGTGTTCAATGTGTCCAAGTTTACATCAGCCAGCTGCAAAGCAGCTCTGGTTTGCAAGCCATGTCACTGCATTAGTTAGGTGCTGTGTCTGCACATTTGACCTTTCATGCTGAATATGTGAGCTTATTCTCAGTGCTGTAAAGAACTAATCACTCAGCCCATTTGATCAATCTGCCTCTCTGCAGGATGTGACAGTGTAAGACTATCTGTGTCTATGCTAGCTACACTAGCCCACCTATACTGCTTACATACAGAAGGTACCTTGCTCCTAGACAACTTCTAACCCAGGAAGACTGAATATGCATAAATCTTTACCTCTGCTTGCAGGTAGTCTGCACAGGTAAGAACACAGAGCTAACATCAAAGATAACAGGAGGGCTGCCATTTCAGCAGTTCCACCAAATTATCTATAGTGTTACTTTCAAACATATTTAGAAAAAACAAACCAATTTCTTCCTCTTCACCAAGTACACAAATATTCTTCAAATAGGAAGAGCATAAGGTAGATGTCCTTCAATTTCCACTCCCATTTTCTCCCCTACTGCTTCAGCTTTTGCACATAGCTGAGGAAGAAAAGATGCTTCAACAGGGGACAACAGGTAAATTTCAGCATGTATCTACAGGTGTCCTCCCTACACTATGGAGTATGAATTATTTGTACTTTATCTGCAAATTGGTAATCATGGGTGAAACATCAGAACACTCTCCTTGAAGATAGAGATGGCACTATGATGCTTATAGATTCTTACTAGTAATCATATGGTTTGGTTTTATGCCAAACACACTTATACTGTCCCAAAATTCTAAATATAAATTCTGTCACAAGAATTACCGCTTACTCACTAAATGATTCATACATAGCACAGGATTCCCAGCCAAGGAAAACATGTGAGCACTGTTAATCACAGAGTACCTCCCTGCTGTTGCAGAATGTCCACCATGAAATCTCAACTGGTGGTTTCAAGGAATTAAAATTACGGAAACCAAACCAAACAGATCAGTAAAACTTTCTGTAAGGCAAAGAATAAGAAACTATACATACTGCCCCCAAAATCCACAGGTTCACAATGATACTTGGAATTACTTCATACTTCTCAGTGCCAAGTCTCTGCAAGCCCTTAGTTTTCACATTATTGTACTATCAGACAGGATCAGCAGTGTGCCCTTGTGACAATGAAGGCCACCTATACATCTCCAGCACAAGAAAAGTGTACAAAGTGTGGCGTGGGTACAGAAAAGAGCCACTGAGCTGCTTAGGTGCGGTGCTGAGATATGAAGTACAAGGAGCACCCAGAAGACTAGAAACTGGCTACCTAACAGGAGCCAACCTCTCCTCAGAGGTGCACAGGGATGGACCAAGAGGAGAAGGATACAAGTTGCAGTGTGAGAAATTCTGATTAGACCTGAGGACAAATTTTCACAGTCTTCACAGAGAAGTTGTGGAGTCTCTGTCTATGCAGATATTCAACACTTGACAAAGACCTGAACAACCCCATGTAACATCACGGTTGGCTCTGCCTTCAGTGGGGGTTGGCTGAAATGAGCTCCAGAGGTTTCTTCCAACCTAAATCAACCTATTTTGTACTGATGATATAATGAGGAGAACATTCTGCTAGCTTCCTGACAGGAAGAAACACGCAACCTCCTCACTTCCTAAAGAGCAACCTCGAATCACAAGTCCACTGATATTAGAGGTTGTCTCCTGCTTTCTCGGCATTAATTAGAAGTCATCTGTGACTCGACGTGAGCCCTGAGAGACTGTGCTGTGGCACCTGCTCCCAACCACAGAAGAAGAGAGAAATGGAAAATGATGGTTACCACCAGGCTGTGCAACTTGAACTTTTTCTGCTCAGCTGTTTATAGCCTGAACAAGCTCTGTAAGCTTGGGCACTGATCTTCACTTATTTGAATGGCATCGGACAGCATTCTAGACCTACAGCCTTGCCTCAATGGCAGCACCACAGCTGTGGCACCAGTGACAGTCCAAAATACTCCAGAGACAATGTAACAGTGGCTTACAAAGGTAAAATAGCAACTATAAAGAAGTTGGTTAAAGGATGCACTGTGGCCCCTCGGTCTNATGTAGCAAAAAAATACCGTTTTGTCCAACTCACATTCTTTCATTTTCATTTCAGAATTTCCAAGTACAGTTCCAAATAATGTCTCTGATAAATATCAACCACTGATAAAAAATGACAGTATGTTTGCACACGTGGGAATGAAGGATACAGACAAGATGATAATTTCTTTTGTTTTAATGAATACTATGGGGTTTTTTGCAGAGGGTACCAAAGGAGACAACTAATCCCTTATATTGATCAGTCTTTGCCTGTCTTTCCCTTCTTGTCTTCAAGGGGCACTGAATGATGAAATATTTGATGACAGACTGTGTTAGCTCACAGTATATGGCTACATGAACAAACATGCGTGAGAAGGTAAACTGTACAGCAGAAAGTTTGCTAGGTGTAAGAAGTGACTAATGTAAGAGCACTATATACAAAGATACACTGTTATCAGATACATAACATGCACGCTAACCATTGATGATATTTTTCTGCCTGTTTTGAAAGGTGGAGAAGGGATTTTTTTTCACTTGCACAGAAACCACTATAGAATGGTTCCTTGTGTTTTTATGCTATTTTCAAATGCAAGCTGCTAAGGAAGAACTGCCTAGTGTTAACAGTTCCCCATCTTTCCCATTATTAAGGTTCCATCTCCAGAAGCCTTTAACTTCCTTAAGCATTGACATTTTGTCTAAAATTCTGCAGTCAGACCCTAGGTCAAGTAGTCTCCTCTCCCCTTTCTCCTGCTTCCCCTGTTCTCTCTGTAATCACCTGTGAAAGGTTTGTTTTCCATGACTTTCCCATGACTTGCCCAGCTTTCCCTAGGAAACACAGCAGAAGTAGGGATCAACCTCAGTTCCTTAGAAAAATTTGAAAACTCTTAACCACGATCAACTAAATAACACAGAAATTCTGTAAAAAATTAGTATTTAAAAGCAGACTGCTTTTGAACAAAGAAGGTGCCTTGAAGTGGCACACAAAATGAAAACATCGTTTCTGAAGCTCATGACTGTTTGACTTTGCACTGTAGCATCTCCTGCACGAAAGTATCAGCCCATGGACTCCCTTTTGTCAGGTAACGTGGATGGAATTCAGCTGCCCAAATTCAGATGTTGGAGGCGTCACCTTCAGGCAGCTATTAAAGTCAATGAGGAAAAACTGGAACTTCTAAGATGCAATTCATTTAGCCTGCTTTAGACACTCACCTTAGGGTGAGATGCATGGCACACCAGACGTGCCTATTTGCCCTCCTTGATTATAAAGGGAAGAACTACTTCAGATGCAGATATCTGAAATTAGAGGATATGGATCCCATTTTGTATATGAAGTAAGTCAAAGTAATTATATTCATTCACTGTTTCAACAACAGATATTAATTTCTATCTACAAATGTTGTCCTGCCTGTGCCCTGAGGCCATCAGAGGTACATTAAAGCATCTCTCTTCTGTTTGCTCCATGCAAGCAGGAACCCAATAGAGAATGAGGGCTGAACTGCTTGATGCAAATCTCAAGAAGATGAAAAGCGAGGGAGAGGTGGGACAGAGAGCTGTAGGAACAAAGTAACGTGACCAGGAGAAAAGGAAGAGACAAGAGAGAGCAGTGTTAAGAAAGAGCAGAGAGTGAAAACTGCTGCTTTAACTTTTAGACAAATGGTACTCACTGAGTTGGTATGCATTCTATATTGAATATTGTTTTTAGCACTCCCTGCATTATTAAGTGCCAACTGTACGTACCTGCATTCAATATGAACTTCTTGTTTGTGCACCTTCCCAGGCGGTTTCCACACTGTTGTTTTATAATAGTAATTTCTCAAAACACGTTTATATTTTTATTTGTCACCATTTCAAAGTGTGGATCTGACACACTAAAACCAAAGGTGTCAAGACAGGCACCTAGTTTGAGTAGGCTAGAACCTGCTTTTTCACAACAGTCCTTGTTTTAATAGATGTTTAACTATTCAGTACAGAACTCCTATCACCTCAATGGTACCCAGCACAACCATGGATCAGGTTCACCTGAATACAGCAGGATACACCATCCCTCCATGCAACAAACGTAGAAGCACACAAAAAAATAAGGAAAAATTCCTTAGCTGTGAATGGCTTGAGTCCATTGACTCATTTTTTAAGACCATTTTTTCCAATTTAACAGAAAAATAATGAATAAAGAAATTGAGCAATTCTTCTGCACCACAGAAGTCATGAATGAGATCCCACTCTTCTCTACCAGGATCTACCCTTCCACTGACATCCAAGAAGGCTCATCAGGAAGGCACTAGAATTTTTATTGGTTCCGATTTTTTTAGACTGTCATTTGATTTTTAAAAGGACAAAATGAAAAGGAGAGTGTTCTTCATACTGGTGTTTTCACAGCCACCAAACCTGCAAAATGTAGGTTTTCACAGGATGGTATTTTTTACCTCTTAAGAATACTATTATCTCAGTATCTTTCTAGAATTTTTTTTTTTTTAATAAGCACCAATTTCCTCATTAGGTCTCAGTATAGACAAAATTTGAGCAAAAAAAAATCTGCATTTAAGTATTTGATCATGATAGTTTAAGATAACTTCTTTCTTCTATAAAACAAAATTAAACTAATAAACCTTTATTCCTAAAGGCATTATGCTTACATTACAGAGTACCAAGATCTATACTGCAGACATAATTACCCTTTTCCATTTCCACCTCCCATAAAGGAAGTGCAACCAGGAACACTTGTAGACATCCACATTCAGTCTCACCAAGAACACAGTTAAACAGTGCCATTTTTTCTTTCAACTAGACAATGCACAAAAGTGAAGTTACACACATAAAGTATATTGAGTTGAGGGTTCATATTTTACTATTCAACACAGCTGACTGTGACAGTTCTCTACATTTTGTTCTTGTCAATCAACCAAGCTACTACAAACAAGTTCTGTTATTATAAGCTCTGTTTTTCACAGGGTGAAACATTTTTTCTTCATCTTTCTGCAAAATGTAATGTTACACACGGGCCCTGATGCACAGCTCCTTCACCTCTTCTAATACTGAAGTCAAAGAAGAGTAACTCAAAGAATATGAAAGTAGGGAAGAGATATCACCTTGGTTCCACGCCACTTTCTCCACTCACAACACAACATTGCTTCATATTCAACATATCTCCTGAATGCATGTGTTCCTCTCTGAGGTAAGGTATAATTATTCCACAGTCTGACCTTCCTTGGATGTAGCCTAATGCTGTTTCCCTTTGCTTATTTTTATGCTGTTACTGAACCCTAATTCATTTTTGTTTCTCCGCCAAATAGTTCTAGAGTAACAGTCACAGAGGTTTCTTTGCCTTCACCTATTTAGTATATTGACGAAAACAAGCTGAGTTAAATACAATCAGGGGAGAGGACAGTAGTAAAAACAAGGCATGTTGCTGATGGTAGCAGTCCTCACAGGCTCAATACCAAGGCCAACACCAAATTATCAGTGTTTCTTGAAACTGAAGAAGTAATAAGCAGCAAAAATGTCCTCTTTTTTCATTATTAGATTGACACATTTTGGGCAAGAATTGAGCTACCGTCATTTATGTGTTAGCCAACTCATAACTGGACTGAAGTAACTTGTCTGGTCTTGACCATCAAATACCAAAAGCTCCAGATTCATGGATTGGCCCACATTATGAGAAAGACTGCTAAACAATCACACCCCAAAGATACACAATTTTCTTTGTCCTCCTGAAACCAACTTCCAGCTTCAAAGTTAAAATCCAAGCATCATCTTAATTTTTAAATTTGCCCTTAGGAGAGAACATTCAAAGTCCAAGACATGACAACTTTGTAGGGACATGACTTCCAAGGGATCAAGTAAAAATTGGTTTCTTAATATGGTGCTGTTTTCTGTGGCATGGTAACAACTATCATTCTTTTTCATACTTCTCTTTCACTACTCCTTCTTCTGCGTAGAGGCCCCAATTTGTAGCTATTATCTCCAAGAAAGAGACTCTGCAAGCCTTTGCTGGAAAAAGAGACCAGAGGAGTTCATCTGGCTTCCCTGATTTAACCACAGACACCCGTGAACAGACGCAGTACAACACAAACTTCATCGAGGCAGGCAAATGTACACTTGTAGCCTCAAGTCTAAAGGAGTTGGGTTGTTTGTTTGGTTTTTATGGTAAGGTTTTTTTATGCCATATTGGCTACTGCTCTTCAAGATAGGTAACTAACAGCAGGGAAAAATATTGGATACCTGAAAAAAATCAATTCAGGTAATAAAAATAAAATACTTCAAACAATGTATTTTGAGAAATGCTACCATTCAACATATCAAAAAAATGCATTGTGTGGTTTTGGTTGTGTATTAAAGGCTTTTGTTTATTCATTTTTTTAAAAAACAAGGGTGGTAGAAAAAACAAGAGAAGTTTGTGCTCTCTGAAGATGACCGACTGCAATTAATGATGGTGACATCCACTTGTATTCCATGTGCTGAAGCACAGCTCCAACCTGTTATCAGTAGTAGAAGGATTGGTCCCCTGACCAAAAAGTAAAAAACCAGTATTTTGTTACAGGACTTGCAACCCTATCATTTCAGAAGCCTTGCAATTATTAGACTTCACTTCCATTTTAGGCACAGAACTCAATAAGAAACGTATGCATCAAAAACATCCTCCAATTTTTTCCAGTGTAAGAACTGAACCCCAAATCCCATACCGCATTTCCATTTTGGTTTGGCAGTGTAGACCTAGCAAGTTCTTTGGAAGAAAAAGGAACACACACCTAGGTTAAAGACTTAGCACACCTTCCTCGTCATTCATTTGGCCATGTCTAGATACCCTGTTCAGTTTTAGGCCCCCTCAATGCAAAACAGATGTTGATAAACGAGTGAGTTGAGCACAGGGTCTCAAGATGCTCAAGGGCTGGTGCTTCTGCCCTGAGAGGAGGGGCTGATTCATCCCGGGGAAGTGGTGACCTCAGAGAGGATCCATCATCTGCCTGCCAATATGCATGTGAGGGTCACCAAGAAGAGCCAAGAGGCTCTTCAGTAGTGCATGGCAGGAGCAGCAGAGGTCAAAAACTGAAAGAGATGTTCCAACCTTGTACCAGGAGAAACTTTCTCACACACTGGCAGTGATACAGCTTGCCCACAGAAATTGTGCACTCCCTGTTCTTGGAAGATTTCGGAGCTCCACTGGACACAGTCCTGAGCAACCTGGGTCTGAATGCAGAGGGGCTCCCTTACAACCTGAGTTACACTACAACCCCCTTCTGTTTTATCTGGCTTTTGGAAGGCAGAAGAGGGTCTGTTCCCAGTTGAGGTCACCTGAAGCATCATCCTGAGCTTGGCCACTCAACAGCGTCGTGAAATACATAACCTCCTGGCTTAATAGTTCTGAAAAGCAGATTTTTTTTTTTCCGTACACATATGTAAACGTAATCTCAGGGGTTTTTTACAAAAGATGTTGGTGCTTCAAGTTGTCAATAACACATTTCAATACTAAATGCAAGCATCACTACACTAACCTTTAGTCAAGTCTGCACATCTATATGATATCTATTTTTAAGCAAGTACTAACATTTTCTGTATAACTAATATATATAAACACACAGAACCACCTTCTGTAATTTACAGATTTCTCAGTCGGAACTAAACAACCAAGAGATGAATAACTTACAACTTTTTTGTTTCTAAATTCAGACAGCGCTGACATCTTCTTGCCTGGATCTTGCAGTTCAAACCCGAGCAGTATTAACCAAACCAATCCCTGATGTAACCCCAAGTTCACCACAGACAGCGTGAATGACCTTCACGTCAAAAGGCTCTACTGCTCGGCAACCCCACAGTCTCACTGAGCTTCCCCATGCTGTGGCCACAGGCTGTAAACAGCCCCCGGGGAATGCCTGTGTCCTCAAGAATTTATAAGCCAGCCTGCATTAGATGGTTATTACTCACGGGGCATTTCGAACCACAGTGGGGAGCAACAGCTATGGGGAGCACTGTGGAAAAGCGGTGTCAAGCCCTTCTCCCTTCTCTCCCTCCCTTACTACATCCAGGAAAAGTGAGCACAGAGAAGCCCACTGCTACAGAAGAGCAAAAGCTATTCGCACACGCCAGCTGCCCTTTAGGAGGCTGTTTTGGGCCAGAAAACCTCCCTCTGCTTCGGGCACAGGCGACTGTTACTTATTCACACAGGCGCTGCTGCTTCTCAACACCACCCGGCCGCCGCGCTGCCAGGAGGCTGGTGGGGCAAGCGCTTGACGGAGAGGCGGCTGCGGGACACCCGCTTCCCTACCCGGGAGAAAAAAAAAACCCTTGGCCTCCAGCCGTGCCCTGCCCGCCGGCCCCGTCCCCCGCGGTTCCTACCGCGACTCCCACCGCGGCTCCCCGCCACCCGCTCTCCCGCCCCCCGCAGCCGCCCGCGGGGGTCTCGCTTACCGCGGAGCCGAGGAGCCGAGGGGGTGGTCGGGCGGCGGGCTGCAGACGGGAGGGGCACTGCTGCCCCCTCCCCGGGGGTGCTGCTCCTTCTTCTTCGGGCGCCAGTGGGGGAACGCGGGGCGCCGCTTCGGCGCGGTGGGGCGATGGCGAGGGGGGGCGGCCGCCCCCTCGGGCTCCGAGTCCTCGGACTCGCTGCGGCCGAAGAGGCGCTGGAAGCGGCCGTGCCGCCCCATGCTGGACTCCGCGCCGCCGCGGCGGGTGGCGGAGCTGCGGGCGGCGGCGGCAGTGTCCTCCCGCCGGCAGCCGGGGCAGGAGCGGCAGCGGCAGCAGGGGGAGCGCGGCGCTCCCGGCGGTTTCGGGCTCTCCGCGGGCATTGACGGGGAGGCGGTGGCAGCCGCCCGCCCCCGTGTATGCATTTAATAAGGTGATTCCCTCCCTCCCTGCCTCCCTCCTCCCCTGCCCACCACCGGCCGCGTCGGTCGGTCCCTCCCCGCCGAGGCAGCCGCGCCGCGGCAAGCTCCCCGCCGGTCGCACAGGAAGGGAGCGGCCCGCCTGTGATCCGTGCCCAGGGTGCGCATTAGGGGCCATTATCTTGTTGTTGTTTTCTGCCAACCCTCAGGTGTGCCCCGCGACCCGGACACTTGAGCAAGTGGCGGGAAAAGGCTCCGCGCCCGCCCGCACCGCGCTGGAGCTGCGCAGGGTCCACCCCCGACCCCGACAGACCCCCCCGCCCGCTCTCCCCGCCGCCGCCCTCCCGGGGACCCGAGAGGGGCTGCAGAGGAGCCAGCACACCCCAAACCCTGCAGCGCTACTTTTTGTCTCGGTGCCCGCGACATTAATTAATTAGCTGCTTATCCCTCTCGCTGGGAATGAATTGGCTTTAAGTGTCCCGCCGGTTCCCTGTGCCGCCGAGGAGGGCCAGGTGATTGCGGGAGGAGGCAGAGCCGTGCCCGCGGGGTCAGGCACCTCTGCCGGCGTGCGACAGGGAGATCACCCCCTCTCAAATTGTGACCAGCCCCTGCCAGGACGTGGTGGTCCAGTGTGTCCCCTGTTGCTTTTAGGAATCTTCTCTTAAATGATCCTGAGGTCTTCTCTAGCTTTCTTTAGGAGACTTACTGTCCTGGGCTTTACTGTCCTAAATTGTAACTGACCAGCACGCATTTGGTTGGTATGAGGAGTTTTTAAGGTATTTTGTTTGTTCTGATTTTACTTGCTGCTGATGGCACACGGAGGTTATAATTGTCTACTAAAAATGCTAACATAATAAAAATGTCTGTGTGCTGGGAAAACTTCATAAATTCACTACTAAATAATGGCCATTATTGGATGATAATTGAGAAACAATACATAAATTGAGATGGACATAAATTAATGCTGGAGTTTTTATGGCAGGAGTACAAGGATGTGATCAAGGTAGGCGAAGACAACATACAGAAAGCATTTGGCTGAGCAGTTCAGCCTCACCTATACTACTGCAGTATATATACCTGTATGGGGGGCAAATTCAGTTATTTCCTGAGTTTTGTATAATTTACTTGGCTAGTGATTAACTCAACAGATTAACCTACAAAGAAAGTGATTTTTCCCAAAATTAAGATAGGTGATGAGTACTATATAATATGTGTCATGACAAAATTGGGCAGAACTGAAAAGGTAGGTAGTTGTACCCTCAGGAAATGCATAAGGGATCAAGAAAAAAAAAGTCAGTTTCAGTAAATCAATTTATATAAGCATGAAAATCATAAAATCACGAAATACTGGAGGTGGGAAGGGACCTCTGAAGGTTGTCTAGTGCAGCCCCCCTGTTCAAGCACGGTCAGCAAGAGCGGGTCACTCGGGACCATGTCCAGTTGGGTTTGAAGTACCTCCAAGGACAAAGGCAGGAGACCTGATGATGGCAGGTAGTATGCTGTCCTTGATGGATGGTTAAGAAGAAAGCAAGAGGTCCTCTTTGCTATACCTGGATAGGATTTTTGGACACTGACTATACACTGTAAATATCCAAATAGCTATGTCTCTTCTCTTATTTTAGCCTAAAATTATTCCTTTCTGTTTCCCTGACTAGAGATCCACAACTGGCATGTCCATGGCATTTTATGACATTCACTGAAGAAGAAGCCGGATAAATATATTACTAAGTATTTGTACTACATTTCAATTTAGGGCTCAGTTATAATTCAGATTCTGTTGTGCCCAAGTGAAGGTGAATAAATTGGTGTTGGTGAGCCACTTCAGCTAAACAGCACAGGGGAGAAAGGAGCCTGAGCCACTGCAGTCCCGGTGTCAACTTTCCACCAGATATCCACAGTTCTCAGGAGGCCAGGCAGCCAAGGGTATGGTCAGCAGACCTGCGCTGCTTCATTCCACACCAAAAAACCCAGACATGTATGGCCTGAAAAAGTACAGTTTAAATCATAGAGCAGAAGAAAAAAAAAAAATTGCAGGGCACACATCTTTTCAAATCCTTTTAGATTACCTTGGCAGGGTCTGGGTCAGCATTAGCACCACAGACTACCTAGAAAATGTGTAGAATTGAGTATCTCTCTGGAGTGACAATTACAAAAAATAAGCGTGCAACATCAGCTTTGAGGTATCCAGCATTTCTGCTTCAGTGCTGATGTACACTGCAATATCCTGATACATGAAATTAGGTGAAGGAGATTTGGTTGGTAATATTTGTTCAAATTTTGGCCAAAATTAAAGCCTGCATGATAAATATGGCAGTATCAGAATGACATGTGATCTCGATCAAAACAGATCAGTGGAGGCTGAGTACATGTAGTCGTACTTGTTCCTAGGCTTACTTGGAGGATTTGGACCTCTTCTTTCAGGAAAGGCATTTTTAAGCCCATTAGTTAAACCAGAAATTCATTAGAATTAGCCAGTCATTTAGGAAACTTTAAATGATGGTCATGTTTATGCCAGCAGTCCTGACACACACAACAGAACAAGTCAGTCTAGCTTTTATCTGAACCAACACAGTTTTGCAACAGTTCGTAGTAATTTGTAACACAAAAAGATATTATGCAACAAATTATGCTTCTCCTGTTTGGTTTCATTCCAACATGGTGAAAAAGAAGATGGTCGGATATCTAGATTAGAATCCATGTCCAGCTATCCTGACTGCACACTCGTATGTGAGATTTACAAAAAAATAACCCAGAAGCATGCTAATTTGGAATTATGATTAGAATTAGACAAATATATACTCAAAATTGGTGAAACTGTTACAGAAACTAAATAACACACAAGTTGCTGTAACACTATTTATTCAAATCATCATTCCTCCATTGTTATTATTTCAAAAAAGAAAGACTGTTCTGATATAAAACTGTTGCAATATCTGACACAATGTGTGTGAATAAACAATCTAAAGCCCATAAGCAAATTACAGGAAAATAGGAATGGACTATCATCAATTTTGTCGCCAAATATTTTATCTTCTTTTCCAATACAACAGAGGTTTGACATTTCCTCCAGAAACAGTACATGCAAGCTAACACTTAAGATTCAGGTAATTCGCTGTCAGAATACATGAAGAATGGTTTGACTTCCCACATTTCGAAGATGGTGTTAAAAGAGCAATAAAGTACGCAGGGGCCAACATCCTTCCTGTGTCCTGCATAAAACATGCAAGACGCAAACTATGGTCCTGAAATACCACATTCATTTAACACCTACCCCTTCAGGCACCTAAATTCCAGGGCTGCCTCCCTGTTTGTCTTGAAAGTGCCCCAGGTACTTAGGGATTCACCTCTCCACATGCCCAGAACTGCCTCGGTCTTCACAGGACTGAGCGTTGGGTGCCTGCTTCTTGCCTAAGTCTGACAAGGAGCTAAAAACAGGTATTACTTGGCCTAAGTCTCCACTGGGACTCCCTGTGGTTGGCATATTTAGGTCTTGTTTAATACACATAGTAATACCAGGCTCTGTTCGAAATGTGGTACTGGCTTACATTTATTCAAATAATTCAAGGTATGATGTAGAAATAGTGGTGGAAATGGTGGCCTTAATTCAGGAATACGTGATCTACAAGGGGACGTTCTACCTCACAGTCATATTACTACTAAAGTTTTTTCTGGCCCAACAAGACTAGACTGCTGACTGCACCTGAAAAGAAAAGTGGGGAGTCCCACTTCAAGCCTTGAAAAAAAAAGGCATAACTACATATCCTCAGTAAATTATCGGACGCGGTGGCATGTGGGTGATCATTCCTTGTTCTTAAAGACAGCCTGGAATCAAAAATGGAAAATACAACTAGATATTATGACCAGGTAAAGCCAAGACTAGGAACTAAATGAGCTCAGGAGCATCCCGGGCAGAACAACAACCACAGCAATAGGTAGGAAACAAGAGAAGCAAGAGACACTTAAAAAAAATGGCAGAGGAAACGCCATAAAGGTCAGCAAGTCCATATCAGAGGGAGGGGCTTTGGAAAAATAGCAAGCAGAGAACAAATGAGACTAAGACTAAGGAATCTGGAAGCAAGAGCCAGGGATTTTGGCTTCAACCAAGAAGTAAATTTGGAAGTCAAGAAAAATTTTTGAAATTGTCTTATGTACCTGAGAGGTGAGGCAAAACATCAGTCAGGCTCGAAGAGCCATCTTCACTTAGTTATTGGCATGCCAGTTGCCATGACTTGCCCGGGGCTGTCTGGCGGCGGTTGCCTGGGGGGACACACAGGTGAGCATACAAGCACTGGAGCTGAAGTAGATAGAGGCACCTCAGGCTCTGGGGGATGTTTTGGAGTGGGGATGAATTTATGTAACCTCATGCTCTGAATTTCTTCTTATTTGTACACACTGCATGATTGCTTCAGGCAGTACTTTAGCTTTGTGTGTTGGATGCTTTCAGTCTCATTTCAAGGTGTCTCATTCCCATCATGGTCCAATTTGGGATCTCTGGCACTTAGTTCCACCTATGAGCTGGTGCCTCTGTTGAAAGCATGCAATGCCCATCTCTTGGGTGCTAGTTATGGATCAGATCAAGACAAAAACTTCTGTGACCCGTGACAGGGTCAAGATTTCACCTTCATTCTTCTGACAGCTTTGACTTAAATTGTAATCCTCTTATTCATGGGTGGATGAATAAAACCCATTGATATACTCTTAAGTAAGATTTTTATTCCTTAAACTGTGTAGTCCATAGCAGGTAAGAGTGGACAGAATTTATAATGTAAAATTAGCGTATTCAACAATTCAATTCAATATTAGCATGTTTTCTTTTTCTTATTGGTGCTGTAAAAGACAAACAATTTATCTGGGCCTTTGAGTTGCATATATATTCACAGAGATGGTAGATGGAAGGTGTCATATAGACAGCCTGCTACCCACACATCTCCTGTCAGCTACTCAAAAAAGAGACCTGCAACCCTTCTTTGGGCATTCAAAGAAACTTTTACGCTAGAACCCTACAGCTCAAGGGAAGGAAACAAAATAAGTCATATATGGAGTTCATGGAGTTGTATAACTTCATTGCTTACCCATTAAAAGTGTCCCACAACACAGTTGAGGTGTAGCATGGGATCTTTAACTATAACATGGAGCTTTACAGTGCTATCCCCAGCCATTCTATGTCTTTTAATGTGCAAGTGAACTACTTCTGCATTAGTTACTACCTCCACAGAATACTCCCGTTGTGATGCTAACAGTGAGAGTGCTTTGTTTGATTTTAATGCCAACTAGGTGCAGCCCATGTGTCCAGGCAGATAGCCAAATAGATTTCAGTTATGAAATGTTCAGGAGTTCCCAGTTCAGGACATCACTGTTATTCTTGCAAATATAACTGTGGTAGTAGTTTTCATTCTTTCTCCAATCAGTTCACAGAAAAATACTGTCCCACAGAACGTATTTCTTCCAGAGGTTTCCTTGTTTGTTACCTTCTAAGTACTTTTCTCATTCTGTTAATGACAATCCAATGTTACATTTCACCTTTCACTGAAGTGCAGCATCAGTAAAAAGCCAAGACAACACCTGTATCCCATTTCAGTCTTGCTCTGAGTATGCAAGTATTGTGTTCTCCTGCCCCCCTGTAAAAGATGAATTTTTCCTCTGCATTTTTCATCTCATAGTTTCTCCAAAGCTTTCAATCTTCAGACTCACCAGTTTGCATAAAGTGTTTCCATAAAGATCCTGTGCCTGATCTCAAGCTGAACAATAAAATCTGCAAAACCCTCTATCTATGCTGTTTTTCATACCAGCTCCCTTAATGTCAGTATTAGTTCATGATGGCATTTGTTTGATATCTGAGGTTTTTCAATTAGTAGTTTTTTTCCTTCCTGAAACTATAACAGGAACTATGAGAAAACAGACTCTGTAACTAGATTGAAACAAGT
The DNA here is from genome assembly GCA_013400615.1 of Syrrhaptes paradoxus. Taxonomy (NCBI): domain Eukaryota; kingdom Metazoa; phylum Chordata; class Aves; order Pterocliformes; family Pteroclidae; genus Syrrhaptes; species Syrrhaptes paradoxus. The sequence continues at coordinate 123,545 of VZTO01000454.1, read as the reverse complement.
GCTGTGGATGCTACTCAGAGGAAAGAACATTCCATATTGTAGCAAATTTTATTTTTCTTTCTCATCTTGGTGGTTCTGTAGATGCCATCAATTGGAATCATCATCCTGCTCCGTGCGTTGGGGGGCTCCAGGCTCCTCTGGAGTTTGATTCTATTGTATTTTCATCATTTTCTCATAGAGAACTATCAGCCAGCGTGGCTTGAGATAGGATCTTTTTCTGTTAGTTTTCAAGAAGGAAGTAAAAAACATGAAATTTAAAATTAATTATTTTTAAGATATTACAATTACATTACTTAATCAGTAGCCCTGGAAAATAAATACATACTTATAAGTTATTTATTATTATTTATACTGACTAACAGATGAGCTTTGAAATGTACAAGCATTCAGGAAGGCAGGTCTGTATCTTCAGCAATTTACAGCTTAAAACCAAAATGCGGAAGACTGAAGCGTAAGCACAGGTGATTAAATTGCTAAGGGATATGACTGTCCTGTGACAAATCCAAGAGCTATCAAGATTTCTGTACCCTACTTAGATGCTAAAGCATCAGCAATTAAATACTAAGCTGACCAGATGTAATTAAAAGTGTAACTGTTCTTATATATCTGCAGATAATACAGGAACTTTACTAGGAAACTGAAACTATCTGTTCATAGTTATGTTTACTAGTCACTTCCTCCTCTCTTCTGTATGTTACAAAGCCCTTTCGTCTGCATGAAGACCCTGTGAGATCAATGAGCTGGAACTGCTCTGTGCAGCTATGAGCCCTGCCCTCTTCTCAGATGAATCTAAACCTTACGCTGTCCCATTAAAAATTATCCAGAAGAGGAGGTGTTGAAACAGCCAGATGAAGCAAACCACTCACCGGGAGTCCCAGGGAGTAGAACCATGAAGTGGCAGAGCTGTTCATCACCATCTGCTTTTCCCATGATAATCAGTTGTGATCCCAGAGAGTAAGGATGTAATATTTAAAACAGCATGGAGAGCGACTGTGAGAATGCAGGTCAGTGAATACCTCCCGTCAATAAACAATAATTAGGGAGTTATCTACAAAAAAAGTAGATGAAGGAGAATGAGTAAGCTGAAATTTATTCAGTCTTTATAACCATGCCCTTCCCAGTACTATGCACTTATGGTCTAGGAGAAAAAAGACCTGTCATAGACCAACAGAAAGAGTAAGAATAATTAATGTGAGCTGAAACAAGCAACGGACTTCCTTAAACATCTCTAACAAGATTGTTCTTATTTAAAATGTATATCAATGAGCTATGATATGTACCAAGACAGTAAAATATACATGGGTCAGAAAGTTGTGTGAGATTACTAGAATTAGTGATGTTCATGGGGAACTCCAGGGGTATCCAACAAAAATCCCAAACTGTCTGGAACCAGCACCATAAGGATGAAGTAGTGGGTAACAGCGGCTGAGACTCCCTTCTCTAGGGGTCAGAGCACCCACCTGCAGGTCAGACTAGCTATGCCAGGAAGCTGATGGCTTGCCCCGGGCCCCAATGTGGGACACCACAAAAGGACTGATGGGCTCTTTAGACTATTACTTTCTATTACTGTCTTTGCATTACTGCTGTTATTTCTGCTCACCCATCTGGCCACAAGTGTTGCTGCCAAAACAAAAGAGACCTTGAGCAGATCAAAGGTGAATGTTGTGCTCTATGCTGTGGGCCAAGCATAGAGCACAACATATCTTTCGGGCCAAGATGGTGTTCCTTTTTGGTCCTACCAGTCCAGGAGATGGGCTTAGTGGGAGAGGATATATCTTGCAGATCAAAGCCAGTGTGGCTGGTGTCACTGGCAGGGCCTTTGGCTTCTATGGCCATGGATTGTCTTCTGGGAGCAAGGACTGCTGGGGAGTGATAGCACCTACGTGAGAAAGAGAGGCAAGAGCATCTTTCCCAACAGTCTTGCTAATCTATTGAGAAAGGCTTTTAAGCAGGTTCATCAGGGTATGGAGATCAAAGCCTAAAAATTAATGGAGAAACAGGTTGAATTTAAGATACTAAGGAAAGTGAGGAAGGTACATAGTGGAGTAAAGACCTGGACTTCAGGACAGTGGACTTCATCTTGGTCAGGGAATGGGTAGGCAGGAACCACTGGGGAGCTATGAAAGAAAAAGATCCCATTAGAGCTGATCTTCAAATAAAATCTCCTTGAAGCACAAGAATGGTCCATTGTGATTGCAGAAGAAGATGGGCAGGTATGGCTGGAGGCCAGGTTGGCTGAAGAGGGAATTTCTAGCTGAGCTCAGACACAGAAAGAAAGTATGCAGAAAGTGGAAGCAGGGGCAGACTACCAGGAAATCAGGAGCATCACTCTGGCATGCAAGAGTCAAATTAGGAAAGCCACACACAGCTGGAGTTGAAACCACGAAGGAATTTGCAGGGCAACATGAAAGGCTTCTACAGGTAAGCAGCCTCAAAAGAAAGATGACAAAAAATGTAAGCTTGCTGCTAAATAGCACAGGCAAGCTAGAAAGGACCTAGTGACAAACTATGTGGAAATGACTAAAGTACTTAATGCCACCTTTGCTATGTATTTTACTGTCAAAGCCAGGTCTTTGTGCCTAGTAACAAACTGGGGTAACAAGGTACCACCCACCATACAGGAGGATCAAGTTAGGGAGAATTTCAGTAATTCTGGACATGGGAGCAGATGATATGCATCCGCAGAAGCTGAGATGGCCAATGTCTTTGTGAGGCTCCTCTTTATCATCTTCAAAAGGCTGCGGCTACTGAAGGAATTCCCCAGTCGCTGGTAAAAGGCAAATGTTACATCAATGTCTTATAAAGCCAGGATGAAGACCTACAATCTGGTCAGCTCCTGGGAAAATTAAGGAACAAGTCTTCCCCATTTCAGGCACATGAAGCACGGAAGGTTGACTGGAATCAGCCAGCAGAGATTCATCAAGGTTAAATCATCCCTGACCAACCTGATTGCCTTCTATGATGAAACGGCTGGCTCTGCGGATGAGAGAGTTACAGATGTAGCTTATCTGAAGCAAGACTTTCAGCACAGCCTTTCATGGTATACTGGTAGCTAAACTGAGGAGTGTGGACTGGATGAGTAAACTGCAATGTGGGTGAAAAACTGGCTGGACTGCTGGGCTCAGAGAGTAGTGGTTAATGGGTCAAGGTTGTATTGGGTTTGCACAGGAAGGTTTTGGTAGCAGGAGGGCTCCAGGGCTGGCTTCTGTGAGAAGCTGCTAGAAGTTTCCCCCAGTAGAGCCAATGCCAGCTGGCTCCAAGACAGACCCACTGCTGGCCAAGGCTGAGCCAGCCAGCGGCAATGGCAACACCTCTGGAATAGTGTATTTAAGAAGGGGGGAAAAAAACCCTGCACAACACAGGCAGCAGTCAGAAGAGAGGAGTGACAATATGTTGGCGAAACAACTCTGCAGGCATTAACGTCAGTGAAAAGGGAGGAGAAGAAGGTGCTTCAGATGCTGGAGCAGAGATTCCCCTACAGCCCGTAGTGCAGCCCATGGTGAGGCAGCTGTGCCTCTGCAGCCATGGGGGTAACGGGGGAGCAGAAATACACCTGCAGCCTGGAGAGGACCCCACGCCGAAGCAGGTGCGTGCCCAAAGGAGGCTGTGACCCTGTGGGAAGCCCGCACTGGAGCAGGCTCCTGGAAGGACCTGTGGACCCAGTGGAAAAATCATGGAGGTCAACAGAGGCAAATGCAAACTCCTACGCAGCTATGTTAGACACAGTGTGGCCAGTAAGTTAAGGGAACTTGTGGGAACTTGGGAACAAGGAAACTTGACTTGGTTGTTCCCACCCACACTCAGCACTGGTGAGGCCACTGGTAATTATACTTCTTATAGAATTAGATAGACTTTAGGATTTTAACTTTTCTCCCCATCAGCACTAACATCTGTCCTCCTATTTTATATGCATCGTATGCTTACTTTTTTTTCCTGAGAAATCAAAGTGATCTAGCAACTAGCTTATATAATAAATGTGGTACAAATACAACAAAGAACAGAGGAACTCTCATCAAATATTGATTTTAAATTCACTAAAAAGTCTCTGTAAATTTAAACCTCCTTTACATGCTTTAGTAATGGAGAAACAAAGATACACCAGAGCTTCAGAACTGGAGTTATCAAGACATTATTACTACGGAATTATCAAAGTGAATTTGGAATCACTGAGAAAAATTCTATCCCTGGTAAAACTGCTGAAGATCATTCAGTCATACCACAAAAACAATTTTGTCTGGAATAGAGAGATCCTGTATTTTATCACAAATCAGAAGTCTTTCCTTTCAGAAAGCCAAGAAAGAAACCATGGACTAGGTCAGATGTTATAGACACACAGGTTGATTGAGAATAGGAAATTCTGAAGCCATGGTGACTTGCATGGGCAGGGAATCTGGCCTGCTGTACCTATGCAACATTTAGCACTGGGTTACCCATGGACCCCAATGATATTTGATACTTTATTGTAATGGTACGTCAGGTTTCATAAGTTAGCCAACAGACTAGGTTGTAACGAGTATCCGTGGATGACCGTGTCTAACTCAGATGCTTGAAATTATGCAAAGTAACACAGAAAATTAATTAATCCTTCTTGAAAGCATTTTAATATAAAGCTGTACAGCAAGAAGTCTTCTTATCAAAAGATTACTTGTTGATAAACAGCAGTTAAAGCTGGTTTCAGTTCTGGGAGTTCCTGACTACCGGGTGGCACATGGGTGCTTAGTATCTTCTTGTACTGGGGACTGGACTGTCCTTGTCTCAGAAGCTGACATCCCGACAGCATTAACAGGAAGTTTCTGTTCAGATTAAGGGTGAAACATCTTCTTGCCTAAAAGTAGACAACATAAAGGCTGTTCCAATAGCCAAACAACACAAGATTATTATATTATTCTCCTTGTATTTTTGTTTTACTTCCTGGCCACACTACGATTCAGAACTAAGTTAGTGGTGATCCTTGGTCATAAATGGCTAAATTTATGTATCAAACATAGAGGGAGCCAATCCTGTCACATATAGAGATAGAACTGACAAAGCCATTAACCTTTCCTTCAGTATTCCCAACAGAAAATAATGGGAATCATTTAGAATCATCATCCAACTACCTTTTAAGTACCAGGCACTCCTCTTTGATAAGTGACAAAACTTGACATAATAAGTATTACTTAGATAACATGCAGAGGGGTGAAAATCTATCTAAGTGACCAAATGGCTGTTGGCACTGTAAATATATTTAAGAAGAAAGCTTATGATCTGATTTATGTTTATAAGAAATCCCCATACATACATATTGTGAAATCTTAAAAACGGTATTTCCCTCTCTCCTCATTAAGACCAAGAGGTCTTAATGCGGCTACAACAAAGCAGCAAACATGAGAAATCTTGTTCAAGGTAAAGAATAAGCAGCAGAATTAGAACTAGGAGTTCCTAATGTCCAGTCACTTGTTTTAGCAATAAAAGATTATTCTGATAGCCTGAAAAACTACTTCAGAATTTTAACTTAGAATTAAAATAGGAAATCAGTAAAGTAAACCAGAGTTAACTACTGTGGGGGTAAACTAGGACAGCTGTCAGCACACTTCAGTTATTTAGACAAGAGAGAGTTTAAAAGCCGTCTAGAATATTTCCAAACCTATTAATCTGTTAGAGAAGGCAAATATTAGCAGGCGAAGAGGGCATAAAGGAGAAATATATCCAGGTGAGGGTGATTTTTTTGCTTCCACAAACCTATAAATTAAAATTATATCTAGAAAACATTAGGTGCCATCAGATGTGGTACTTGTATCTTGTAATATTTCCAGACAGGTCTCAGATGAATGAATCAGCTTCTCATGTAATTAATAAAATGATTCTTCACTGGGAGTAGGCAACAATGAACTATTTAGCTAGATATAAATAGCAGCATTATGAGTTTAATTTGAATCTTACTGTTCATGTTAAAAGATGTACATTAAAGATTCTCACAGTCTGTTTCTGTTTACATACTCAAAATACAATAGCTAAGAAATTAAAAAAAACGTTTTGCTTTCTATTGAAAACTGTTGGGGAAATGAAGGGAAAACATCAATAGCAATTGCTGATCAGTTCCTAATAAAGCAACACCGGAATAAGTTAAGTTTCACTTATCTTTGTGTGTTTTGCCATTGGTTGGATGGAGTCAGGATTTTACACAGAAAAGAGCCAGGCCTGAATAAAAGGAATTTTTTTTGTCCACTTGCCAGAGTTCTTTGTTATACATATGAATGATCCTTACTCTGTGTATACGCAAGCCCCATAAAATACCAGTTCTATGAAAGCAGCATTAAATTATTTCTGTGTGACCAAAGCAATGAATATCAATTATCCCACTCATAGCAAAGTATACAGGGAAATACTATTTCACACTGTATTTCAGATAACTTTTCAGCAACTGAATGTTGGCATTATTTATGTTCACCAACATGATCTCACTTTGTAGCTACTCCTGCTTTGAGAAGGGGTGTTGGCCTAAAGGTCAGGAGAGGACTCCAAAGGTCCCTTCCAACCTAAATTATACAGTGCTTCTGTTTACAAATCTTAATCTCCACTACAATTACACAAAAACATAACTGCCCACAAATATGTAAAACATCTGTTCCATTTCTCTTATTTCTTCTAGAATTATTACATCCTTAATTATAATCTCGTTCTTTACAAGCATCTTCACATTCCATATGTACTCACGAGCAGATGTTTTGATTCAGGTGCCATTAGGCAATGACACACTGTGTGTTGTCTGATGATGACGTTCGAAATGGGGGAATACTGCTTGAGGATTTTTGGAATTGGAAATATGTTTGCTGAGCTCTTCCCCTTCCCATTTGGACCGGCCCATTCTGCTGAGTGATGATGCAACTCAAAGTGTTAGATAACAATGTGGAAAACAATATGCCAAAGGAGGTAATTCCTTTTTTATTGTAGCTGTTTTGACATTCCAACCTAGCAATTATTTTTAATGATTGGATTCAGATTAATTATTTATAGTCATATGAATAGTAAAGTTGGCATTCACTTCAGGTTTACTTTATTTGTTCACTAGTTACACTGTATCTCATGCATTTACCCACGAGTTCCTCTCCTCAGTAGCAGAGCCTCATTTGCCTAGGGAACTATTGTCTTTATTATCTCACACAGATTTTACAATGTATCTTGCCACATCTGTATCTAGTAACTACATCAGCAGTTTGCTATAATGTTTAAATAGGAAGATATTCTAAATAGCAAGTTATCTCACTTACTAATAAATTACTGAGCATCTTGGATCTAGATCCAGCAAAAGACTTGGGCGCTCAGTGCTGTTCAATTTTCAGCCTATGGAGTGGAACCTATATGCCCGAGTCAGGTGCCTATGTTCTTTATATTATACATGAGAAAATAATGAAAAAGTATACGTTTAATCTGTTTGGTAGTTGTCATTAGTAATCGACAGAATGGTGATTACACAGTCTAACTAGCCAATGGTGTTTTTCCAGAGCCATAGCAGTAGAGGTTAAGTAAGATCTCAGGAGGCAGGCACAGGCACCAGGGAGAATGGATCACATCCTCAGTAAATACACACTATCAGTATGATTGCTAATGGCAGTGCTGGCAGACTTCTTCCTGCTCATAAGCAAAAATGACTGGGAGCAGTTGGGCCAGTGGATGTTTCCAGGCCATCTTCTTTTCAATACCACTGGTATTATCTTCAGTGATGCTGCTGCAACAATCAGTCAAATCCTTCAGCATTACTGAAACAACCTTTTCCTATAGAAGTACTCTGAGGACTCACAGGTGGAAAGAGCAAAGAATAAATGTGGTTCTCCTTGATTTCCATATGTGCAAAGCTTTCTGAAAATTTGTGTGCCTTGTAAGCGGAGCAACCTACTTCTTTTTGTCTTTTTTGTGAGGTGCTGGCACCTCACACGAGCTCTGCTAGTCAATGCTTCCTCATCAGACTAGTTTCAACAGACCTGTAAGATCATTAAGGGGGTTCCTTGCAGAAACCCACCGAGAAGCCCGAAACAATGAGCACTGTTTGTGGGATGGATGCTTTTGTAATTGTGGGATTTGTTCTGCACAGATCTCCATGGAAGTCTCCCTCTGCATCCAGAAGTTTCTGCCATTCCAGGTCTGCAAGACAGTCATTTCCACACTGTCCACACCAGTTAAACTATTGTGAGTGCAGAGGGAGTACTTCCGGAGGAACCCCTCCCTTCCCATCACCTCAGTGTTAGCATGCCCTTTAGAGGTGCTGCCCAATACGTGTACCCAAGGCAAGCGTAAATTGCCTGTATTAGGAGCGTAAGGGAACTGGTCATTTGAGAGCATAAAGCCCTTGCAATAGAGCACATGCCTTGTGCTGCCTTTCCCTATGCTTTGGGGTAGACCACACCAAATATTAAGTTTACTCCAGGTTTACAGCAGTCTACCTGATTTTTTAATTATTGTGTCACAAAAACTCTCAGAGAGAAGATAGGGAAAGTTTCACTATGTATCTCCCAAATCACAGAAGTGCCACAGATAAACTTTGCTTATAGAGCATTAACAATAAAAATTATTTTTTCTCATAAATTGTAACAGGGCTTGTGTTCAGGATATTTATCAAAAAGAAGTTATAATGACAAGCTTAGTTAAACTGAAAAAAAAATAAAACTAGTTTTTCAGATTTCTCTAATCTTTCAAGATGACTGAAAAAATAATAAAATTCCCCAAATCATACGGTTGAATCAGCAACATACAAATCGTTAAAATGCCAGTCTTTGGGTTAAACCCACAAAAAGTCGGTAGTAACGGTAGTCCTTGAATTCCTGCAGACACCTTCAGCAGCAGTGGCCACTGCATGACACCTGGTGGCTACAAGCCAGCACAGCAAGAACATCGCGCTACTGAAGTCGCAGCGTGTGCCAGCTACATGAGTAAAACAACGTTTCATCAGTTTTCTTTCAAATTTTAACTGCCAAGATGCCACTTGTAATAATTTTGCTACAGTCGCACGTCCTGGCACAGAACCCAGCTTGGACAGCTGCTGCTGCGGGGCACGCACCGGCGAGGGGCAGATCTCCCCCGGCACGGCGAGGTTCACCCCTGCGGCTGCAGGGCATCGAGGCGGGGCTTCGCAGAGCGACAGGGCTGCGGGAGATGTTCTTTAAGACGCAGAGATACAATTCCCTGGGAACTTCCCCCCGCTGCGCCGATCAAAACTGATCCCGAACGATGCTTCGGTCGGTCAGACACGTCCCTGGGGCAGCACGTACCCCTCCACCCTCCCGTGACCGTGGCGGATACAATCTGCTGCAGAAGGAACAGGAAAAGATAATTGAGAAAGAGAGATGAACAGAGAGCTTAAGTGGACAGATTGCGGTAAAATCCTCCAACCAGCCCCTCAAAGCTTTCGGCAATTACGCTTCACCGACCCCTGCGCGCTGGCAGCAGCGCGACCCATCGCCTGAGCGGCTCCGCCGGCGCCCCAGGAGCGGGCCCGGCCCCAGCTGCAGCCCAGCGACCCTCCGCCCCCGGCCCTGCCGCTGCGGCGCCAGCAGCGCACTGAGGGTGCACGGCCGCCCGCCTCGTCGCAGGGGGGCAGCTGCGGGACAGACTCCAGCCCGCCCCGCCCTCGGTGCCTGAGGTGGGCAACGCTGCAGCGCGAGGGAGTCTGCCACGGCCCCGCCCCCGGGCCCCGCCTCCAACTCCTTCGCGCCCAGAGACCTCAAACCCACCACGCCCCTCCCACCGTCCCTTTCGCCATCAGCCTCCGCCCCGCTTCCGGCTTCCGGCGCCGGCTGGGGGCGGGGCGGAGGAAGGAGGGCGGTGCCGAAACTTGCCCGCCGAGAACCGGGCGGAAGCAGCCCGGCTGACTGCGCATGCGCCTGGGGCGGGGCCGGGGGCGGGGCCTCTGCGGCGGCGGGGCCGCGCTTCAGTTCCTGCCTGGCGCCCCGTACCCCTGGGCGGGGGCAGGTGGCACGGGTCGCGACGGAGGTAACGGTTGTCTCTGTTCCCCTCCCCGCCTCGGCGCGGCTGCCCGGGGCAGGCTCTTCTGCCGTGGGGCGCCGCTCGCGTCCCGGCGCGCTGGGGCTGGGGCGGGGCCGCTGCTGCCCGCACCCCGGCCTTGCCGTTGCCCGGGGAGAGCTCCTGCCGTGGCGTTCCTCGGCCCGGCCCTGTGCGGCGGAGCGCTGCGCTGCCGTGCGCTGCTGATTCACCTCGGGCGGGACACAGACCCATGGGGCCTGGCCGGGCTGCTGCTGCGGGCGTGGAGAGCGGCCGGCGCCCCGAGCCTGCGGACGGGCATCGGGCCAGTGGGGCTGGCGGGGTGCCCGCGGGTCTGAGCGCGGTGGTGGGCGATGCTGGGACCTCTCCTGGGGCCTCGGTGACCGGCCCGGGTCGGCCCCGCGGCCTCAGCGGCGAGAGACCTGCTCGGTTGGGTGTCCCCGCTGTCGCTGGTCCGCGGATACCGGCTCTGCTGGCGGCCCGAGGCTGCGGGGTGGCCGCAAGGCGGTAACGGGGAACGTGCCTTTGCCCCCACGGTTGGGGCGGGATACAGGGTTGGAAAATGCTCGTTTGCTCCTCACCCACCGCGTGCTTGTAGTGGGGAGAGTCAGCTCGGAGGCCTTACTTCACCCTGTCCTCTGCACAGACCCAGGCGTTCGACATCTCGGTGACAGCGTTGCTCGTGCTTGCGGGAGCACAGTTACGGGAGAACCTTTAACAAGATGTGTTTTATTTGCAGTTGTGCTGACTTGTTTCTCTTGGGGAGAGCAGGGTTACAGTTCTAACCAAAGAAACAAAACTGATCTACATGTGCTTCGCTATCCCTTGGAAGAATGACAGATGACAAAGATGTACTTCGAGATGTGTGGTTTGGACGAATACCGGCCTGTTTCACTCTGTATCAGGATGAGATAACTGAAAGGGAAGCTGAACCTTACTATGTGAGTATAGTGAAGGTAGTTGCAGATAGTCCAATGCCATAGTTTTGATTGTTTCCTTCATTCGCATCATGTGTGTTGCTGCATGTTAAGGAGAAAAAAAAAAAGACACCTTTTTTTTTCCTTTTTCCTGGTGCCTTCTGAAAGTAAATCATATGACCATTCGGCATGATTTGTTTCTCTTCACAGCAGGTTCAAAACTTTTAAGCTTGTTTCACCAGAGAGATAAACTTGTCACAGATAATTAAGATCTTTAAAAATTATTAAAAAGTCAGTAAGTAATTACGTAAAAGGAGGAGGATTTATACATACTCGTGGTGAGTTTGTATGTTCTTGGATAATGACCAGGGAAGAGAGAACTTTTGTGTTATCTTGCTACAGAAATAACTTCGGTCAGGGCTTTGTGCAGTCTTAAGCACCAAGATCACTCACCTGTGTAACACACACTCGGAAGGAACACTGGCTCCAGTATTTCTGTTCATGGACTGTTTCTGCTCATTTTCTTTCCTTAAATGCTAGCAACCATCAGAGATCTAGCTCAGGTGCAGGAAAAACAGCTATAATGTCTTAACAGCACAGTGCCTGAGCTGGCTTGCTAGCTGATGATGAAAATGAGGGTGATGGATGTATGGGAGGAAAATCTTGTACTATGAGATTTTTATGTGATTCTGAAATCCTTAAATCTTGTCACATGCTATTCTGCTCTTTTGAAAATATTACTAGGTAGAGATATTTTTTCTTCTGTGTTTAATAGCATCTTTATGTCATCAGTTTCTGATTTACGTGTGTGTTCTGTGAGTTTCTGAAACCTAGTAAAGCATTAATGCTTTTCGTTCAGTGATGATAGTGTTCATCTTTCTATGTTTTTATTTAACCACTGGTAAAACAGAAGCACTTCTACTTCATGAGGTTGACCTATTGCTGAATGCATCTGAACTGTCTAGAAGTCTCAGACTTTAAATTTCTTTTAGATATTTATATATGTATGAGTTAAAATATATACATATATATTGTATAAGAGCTGTGCGAAAGGTGTAAGTTTAATTATAGAGACATACAGTCTTGAGCTGTTTAACATCAGAATCAAAACTCTGAAACCATGTTATCTTTATGGTGTGGCCAACTTTCTAAGCCAGGAAGATAATTTTAAGCTGGTAGGGTTTCTTTTATTTACTCTGCTTGAAGTGTGCACAAAAATTTTCAAGGCTTAATTCTCTGTTTTTGCAAAATCTGGTTATTCACAAATCACAACTCTAAAATTTTAGCTGCTTCCATTTGCAGGTGATGTTGAGGCTGATAATAAAGGGACCAAGGATTTACAGTAGTAAAAGGCAGAATAGCAATCAAGTTTTTAAATCATGGTTTAGTTCCCGTGGTTTCAGAGTGCATCTACGTTGATGTTTTTGTTGACATCTGGAATGCATTTTTGAAGCAAGTCTTCATCCTTTCCACTTACTGTGCCCAGGTTTGCATCACACAGCAGTCTTATAGCCCACAAGCTGAATAATTTTCATGTGAAGCTGAAGATGTGCTTCGGCTGCTATTGGGCATTTAGTGTGTGGGATCAAACTGGAGCTAAACTGAAGTAAAAAAACGTTAAAACCCCCAAAGTTGAAGTAAAAAAGTATATTCCAAGCCCTCCACCCCAGCTGTTCAGCTTTACATGTGTCCTCTTATCACACCTTGGTACTTGCTAATATAGATACAATCTCTGTATTCCTGACTGCCATCCAGAAGTGGGAAATACTGACATCGTTATGTTAAGAGGGGGGAATAAAAGCTTTTGCTCTGAGGAACTTGCTTTATGAAGATGAAGACATAGACCTGGAGGATGAGGGGTTAGAATAATAGCCTAGAATCTGTGTGTTGGATTTCAGTTAACTGCCAGTGGTGTGGCAGGAAACACGCGTCTGTCGGATGTATTAGCACAGCACAGGAGTGATGCATGCATGTATCACACATGTAAGGCACTGCATGGGGGTAGCAGAGCTAATTTAAAATGAGCTTGTCTATCTTTTGGAAAGAGTAGTAACATCAAGACTAAGCAGTTTAGGTCGAACACTGTCCTATTTATTCCTGTAGTCAAGCCAGGTAGGTTTCTGCAGTTACTGGAAATGGATACGTCAAATTTCTTTGGAGTGTTACCTATGGTTGCTTGTGTTTGGAGTGGAAGCATCGTTAGGAACAGCTAGGTTGAACTACCTTTGTTACTGAGGTATCTGATTTTTTCCTAGGCCTAAAATTGTGATGATTTTTTTTTAATGGTGTACTGTCTGCGTCTTGGTGCAAACAACAGTTAGAAACAAAATGTGTACAGGAAGCAGAGTACTCATTGGCTGAGATTTGTCAGGTGTAAAGAACAAAATACAGCAGAAGGCAGCCTTAGAATGATACTCTGCTCAGGTGACTAGCCTTTACCGGGCCACTCTTCAAGGTTCCCCGATGTCTGTAAGAGACAACGTGAAGCCATTCCATGTTAGGATGTTTTGTGTCTTAGTCCTGGATACATTGGTGATCAGACAAGTCCAGTTCCTGTTAAATCTATAATTTTTCTGTTTTATAGTCAGTTTTGCATGTAAAATGGTATTTTGCTTTGCAACAAAACCTGTGGAGATAGCTGGAGAGGTACTCTTTTTACACAAAGATATATTGCAAGCGTTTACTTAGGCATTAGGAGTTCCTTGCATTTAATTTAACTTCTACATAAAGCATTCCTGGTTATTCTGATTAAATACTGCAGCAATACACAATATGCAAAAGAAAGATGTTGTGGTTTGTGTAATTTTGGGGATAGCATGTTCTAGCCTCCTGGGATTTATTCTGCCTGGTAATGTATTTGGAGATTTACTTTTGCTTTCTTAATTTGATAAGGGAAATTATAATCTTATTTGTTTGTCCCCTGTCCCTCCCTTCAGTTTTGTGTAGCTATTTTGGTTTAAGATGAGCATATGTGAATTGTGTGCATGTTTTTCACAATTTCTTTCAAATCTAGGGCTAGAAATCATATCAAATGCAGTTGATTATTGTTGTGTCTCATTTTTAATCAGGAGCCAGTACCTCTTTACATTAAAATGATTAAATAATTACATTGGCTATGGACATTGACTTAAGAATGCAGGCGTGAATATGAATTCTATTTTTTTTTCATGTTCTCAGAGGGTATTTTTTAATTGTTAGCACTGAGTGATTTGTTTATCTTGTCTTCATTACTGTTGCAATGGTCAGTCTGATCCCAACAGGTCGTGAGCGTCTACTTGCCTTTAAACCATGCACTCTGACTACTTTGAGGGAGTTTATGCCAGTTTTTTGGTTTTATACAGAGTAGGAGAAAACTTACACAACTGGTTGCTGGAGGGAAAGGCACCCAGCCTCATTTAACATTTCAGGAGTCCTTCCTTGGTCTTGACACTTAAAAGCAATTCACCCACTGACTGCTTTAGACCTCTCTTGAATCTTCTTACAAGTCTGTCCTTTCTAGGGGACAAGACAGACATGGCTCCTTCTGAGCCATGAAGCTAAACTGAAAGTGGGGGGGTTTCATTCAGGTTTCTTTGTTACGCAGCATAGCGAATGACAAGTGTTACAGTCATCTGCCGTTCGTCAGCAGGCAGTACAGCAGAGTCAGCGGCCAGACAACTTGAATCAAAACTGGGATTCTCTTCTGTTTAATTCCTTATGTGTTACATCATGCACTTTCCTATTAGTTATTTTCTATCGTACTATTGAATCTATGCTAAATATGCACTCAGTCTAATCATTAAAGTCTTCGGTACTACCTTGTCTGCATATTTGCCCATGTAGTACTGTAGGTCATTTAATTTATGATGGGCATTCTGTCTTTCAGCATATTATGTAGTGGTTTATCAGTCCTACATTCAGGTTGCAGTTGTTACATTACTTGCATTGTTGGATGTGTTTGATTTTCATAGCATTGTTCTAACCTTCAGCGCAAAGGCTGTTGATACAAGGTTATTTGTCCAAAAAATAAAAAGAAAATAGCAGTTGAGCAAATCTGGCCTAGTGGAATGCATTTAACTTGGATTAGTAGTTTTCACTTATCACTGAATCATGGCCATTTGTTCCCAGCATCTAGAAATTCTGCTGTAGGGTAAGCAACGTGTGAAGGGGTGTAACCTCTGTGGCTTGTGCAGACTGGTTTAGGGGTCAGTAGCAAAAGTTTTTGTGGGAGAGGTGTCATTCTGGGGAGCACAGCTTTGCCTAAAAGGAGTCTCCTTGCCACATGGCTTAAGTGTTGGAGAAGCTTGTGAGTGTCTAATAGTCTACAAGGTGAATTGCTGTGTAGAATTCTGGTTTTCATATAGAGGCCTTAATAAAAGAATTAACATGACTGCTGTCGGAGAGATTGACTAAAGCCCAGTGTATCACAGAATCATAAAATAGTTTGGGTTGGAAGATCATCTAGTCAACCCCCATATAGTTAAATACATTAAGAAGGTTTTTTTTCCTAAATATTTTTTATTGTCTTTCTTCTGGAAATACTCGGTAATAGCATTTTAAAATTACAGGATTTTGGAGTAAAAATGTTTTGTGTCAACTGGTGTCTTCCACTGAGTGTACATGGCAGGTGGAGAAGGGATATTAAAAAGGGGTGACAAAATGGAAATGTCTTCAAACTATGCTTTTAAAGGTCTTGGTTAATGGATTTAGTATACTTGTAAATCTCTAGGATAATTAAAGCTAGAATAGTGATAGGTCTGGTTTCTTTGATGTTTCGCATGGAAGGGGAAGAGTGTAGCAAGGTGGTAGAGGTGGGAAGACTGAAAAAAAGAGTTCAGTAGGTGCTGCAAATGCTCAGCATCTCTGCAAAACAGGCAGTCCCTGTTAACCTAATTAGCTGTTGGGCTTTGGACTCCAAAGGGTCCCTTTGGGAGTGCTGCCCGTGTTCTGTTAGGTTCAGTTAAATGCTGTTTGGTTATTGTCTGTGTTCTCCGATTAGGTTGAAATAGAAACTGTGGTGTTCTTCCACACTACAAACTGAAGTAAAACATTTTACAGAGGAATGTAGTTATGCAGTTTAAAGGATTATGTCAAACAGTGTTGCAATCAGTAATGCTTTAATATATTTACCAATTCCTGCATGGCTGTGGCACATGCACCATGCTGACAGTTGTCTTCTGTAGCAGTCTAAATGAGTCTTATATCAGGATATGCCAGCATTAATTTGACTGCAAATATCATGCAGAAATATCATGGAATTATTACAAAAATATTTGGGTTTGATTGGAATAGCCTGGACTATATTGTGTCAAGAACAATCAGTGTAGATATGTGGAATTAGGTTAATAAAGGAAAGTATTATATTGTCATTCAAGTGACTGGGCTATCGAACAGTTCTCACTTGAGTATGACCGTGACTTCTTTGAATTTGTTAAGATTGTTTACCTTTTAAAACTGAAGGCTGTGTTTAATTGCTTTGCTGAATCAGAGTCCTGTGAAAGAAGGTAAAAACAACATGATGATGGTAATAAGAGCAATAGATGGAAAAAGAAAACCAAACATAACTATGAGGTGTTGACTGACTTAATGACTGTCATAGTGGTGTCTTGCTCTTTTGCAGGTTTATATAATCCTAATATTTAGTTGTTTCACAGGTATAGGCAAATTAATAACCTAATGCAGTGTTATCTAAAAGACAAATCCATTCTTTTCCATAAGAACTTACTCTTAATTACTTTCCATACCACGTTTTTGTGAATCTGATATTTATAAAATTCTACTATCACAGCAAAAATATTATTTGACTTAGATATCTAAGCGTGGTCTAATTATTGGAGAGATTCTGGAAGAGTGTTACAGCAGAGATCAAGTTTTCTGTCAGGCAAAATGTATCCTTACATAGTTTGGGATGTCTGTACCACAGACATTCACTTAAGGCCTAGCATTGTCTGTATACTATAAATAAAATACACTAAGAAACTACAATAGTTATGAGGAATACTGGAAAACAAATATTTATTTCTCTAAATATGTAAAATGTAATTTATTTGTTCCTTAGACCTATCTATTAATAATTAGGAAATGAAAATAATTTTACAGGTCAAATCACATTCATTTAAAATGTCTGCTCCAAAGCTAAATGTTATTTACAGGGAGGTTAATCTTTTCTGTTTGGGATAATGGAAAGCATTGTTCATTAAAACTTACGGACTGATTAATCTTAACTACATGTGCTGTACAGTCAGGACACTGATGCAGTCTCCTTACCCACTCTTACTAGGCATGAGACTTTAAAAACAAAAAAGGGGAGGGGTTGTGTAAATAAAAATAATATGGCATTCTGTTTTGGATAGTGCATAACATTGCACTTTAGGAAAAAAGATAGTATACCAGAAAGCTGTAAGAAGGTGCCTTGTTTTGTCTGATGAAATATTGACAGTTTTCTTTCTGATTTTTAGTAGCGGGGCAAAGGTTAAATAATGGAAGAATCATAGTAGTCTTGACTAACATGTTGAATTGGCAAATGCAGTGCAAAGAAAATGGAAACTACCAGCTATTGGAAATGCAAAACACTCTTGGAAACCAAACCCTTAAGCAACTAGTTTTCATTCTTTTTTCTTTTTTTTTCTTTAATGTTGTAGGAATTTCCATTTTGAAATAATAGCTGGTACACAGTTGCTCATTATGTTCAGTAAGAAGTTAGAACATATTCCTATCTGTTTATATGAAAAGGGTTAAAAATGTCATTCTTTGGCCTACTTAAATGCAGAATAGCAGCAATTAAATTTGACTCTTCTCCCTCCCACCATGTCAAAAGAATCAATAAGTTGCTTTTTTACTGGTTTTGTTTGTCTTAGTATGTTGGACACTACTATTTTGCATCTTCCGAGTACAGAATTTTATAGCTTTTCATTGACCATTAATAAGTAAACTTTCTAAAAGACGTCCTACCTTAAAGAGGGGAGAAAAAGAATGCTGACTGAATTTGGGTTATGAAAATGCTTACTTGTTACAGATTTTTATTAATTTATTAAATTTTATGTATACTTGAAGCTTCTATAACTTTTTTTCTTTCAGTTGCTTTTGCCAAGAATAAGCTACTTGACACTGGTGACAGACAAAGTAAAGAAACACTTTCAGAAAGTTATGAGACAAGAGGAAGTTAGTGAAATATGGTTTGAATATGAAGGTACACCACTGAAATGGTGAGTTCATTTAACTTTGTACCTTTACTCAATTTATCATGTAAAGAGTTATCAAGTTCAGCACAGCGTCAGTACTTTTCCTAAGCTAATCACTCCATTGGGTTTCAAAGACAGCAAAAGAGGAGGAGGGTAAGAAAAGCATGTTGTTTGGGAAAACCAGAAGGAGGTTTATTGTTGAATATATTTTTGTTTATTCTGCTTGTGCTTACTAAATGTGTAAGACAGAGGTTGTGCTGCACTTACTGTTTTTGTTCTGGTTGTTACTGTATTACAAAATGTCTGTGGTTTTGGCTTTACAGTTTCTTCCAGTGGAATCACCAAATAAATCTTTGTTTAGCTTATTCTACGTTGTTAAAAGATGTTTAATACCACATGTAAGAAGTATTTCTGGAGTCTGAAATGCAAATAGGATATGCTTAAAGATAATAAAACATGGATGTAACCTTCACTTTTCACATGTCTATGAGCTTGCACTGTAAAACAGATTGATGCACAGGATCTTGTTGAATTCAATTAGTTCAACTTTATTGAACTAATTGCTGTTGATTCTGTTTCTGTTCTGTTATATGGTGCATTAAAAGTATCTTTTTTTTTCTGAGAGGTTGAGGATTCGGATTGTGATTGTTTCATTTACTTAGTTTTCATAAATGCTGTTTGTCAGATTTTATTTCTTTCTGTTTCTGCCATAAAGAGTTTTAAAGGAACCATTTTGAGAGCTGCAATGTTTGCTAGCTCTGGATAGATAGCATCAACTCTCCAGAAAGTATTATGTATTTTAAATGCTGAAAAGACTTTCTATCTCTCTTTATTTCCTGTTTCATAATAGGAGAGAAAACTACCAATGACTGTTTTATCTTTTTGAACCTGGATTGTTCTGTGATTAGCAAGCACCACATCATGGAGTCCCTTTAGACTTGGTGATGCAGTACATCTCTTCTAGTCTTTTGTTTCTTTGAGACCAACCTAGTATAAACCTTGAAAATATGTAAGCAGAAAAGCATGAAAGCTAGCTTTTTTCACTTTTTCAGAACTGGCTGTCAAAACCAGCTTTAAACATCTATTTAAATTATCTGAAATTTAACAATAATTGATTTCTTGGTGTGTCATAGTGACACTGAGTCATGATGGATACTGTCTAAATAAACAATAAGGTACCAAGTTTGTCCCAGTGTTTTCACAATCTTAGGTAGATAATGGGAGGAAACTTTAGAAGTTGTCACTGAAGTTGTAACAAGAAAGGAAAGAGAGGCTTTTAACTTCGGCCAAAAATACGTCTGTGTTTTCTGTAAGTTTTCAAATACTGTGATGTTTAAACTAGAGTAAAAAAAAAATTCAAATGATAGACTATAGTACAGAGTAAAAATTTTAATTCTAAAATTAAGTGAAGAGCTAGTAAACTGATTGAACATTGAAATGAAAATTAGTAGTATAATTATGATATGCTAATACAGGTCTGATCTTTCAGAAAATCTAAGCATATTATGCCAGGAACAGCTCCCCTGATTCCAGTGAACTTGCTTTTCTAAGGAAAATGTTATCTGCAAACCATTATTTTAGGAGAATGGTAATCCCCAAAGTAGCTGAAGCTTGTTCTGGGGAAGACCCAAATACCAGAACTGAGAATTAGATTGAGCTGGTAGTTTGTAGGCAATTTGTAGGTAGTTTGTGAGCATTAACGCTTAATCTTTAAGTATAACTTCTACATCCAGAATCCAATAGAACTTGCTAGTAATATTGCTTATTGTCATTATTTACTTTGAACTGTGAGGTCATATGAGACTGCACAGACTGTAAGTAATACCTGGTTGGGATGTGGTTTATTTCCTTTCAGCTGCAGCTCTGCTGTGTTCCAGTGAGATTTTGGAGGAAATCTGAAATGTAGTTTCAACTTCATGGTCTGTAGCACGCAGAGCAGGCTCCTGAAGGAGAATGCAGCTCTTCAGGTCTGGATTTACAAGGGCCTGGGGCATCCCACCAAAGTTGTTGGGGCAGAGGAAGATGGTCTCTCTGCCTGCAGAAGATGTGTGCTGGGGGAGGGTCTGAGCTACAGGAAGAGGTCATCAGACTGTGTGGCATCAGAGACTGCAAAAGGAAATGGGTCAAATCTTCTCAGAAGCTCTCCTGCTACGGGAACCTAAACCTACAACTACATTGAAGGACATGTGGGCAGAGTCT
Source organism: Syrrhaptes paradoxus (assembly GCA_013400615.1). Taxonomy (NCBI): domain Eukaryota; kingdom Metazoa; phylum Chordata; class Aves; order Pterocliformes; family Pteroclidae; genus Syrrhaptes; species Syrrhaptes paradoxus. The sequence goes on along the minus strand of VZTO01000454.1, from coordinate 103,294 downwards.
GTGATTATTGGATTGGGAAATAGTCTCCTAAGATATGGAAGGGCTGGAAACTTGTGACTTCTGGCAACAGGAGGAAGGCTGCTCCTCCACCTCGTTTCTGTAACTACAGGATAGAGTCATTGCTCTGGGTGCACGCGAGGGACTGAAAGCTCTGTCCAATGATGCATCTGAGGTGTTTGAGCTTGAACTGAGCAGGACACCCTGAGGAAGTGGCAAGTGAAATCAAAGGTCTAGGTGTGCCTGCTCCAGCAGGGAGATTGGACTAGATGATCTTTCAAGGTCCCTTCCAATCCCTAACATTCTGTGATTCTGTCTGTATTCTGCTTGCTCTCTTTTATCAGTCTCCCCAGGACCTTGAGCTCTGACATTTCATGGTTGCTACAGCCAAAGCTGCCACTGATTATCACATCTAGAACTATGTTGTCTTGATAGTAAATAATAGATTCAGCTGCAGGTCAACTCTGGTCCATCCAATGCCTGTATCAGGAAATCTTGGCTACTTGTGTCCTACTGCACTGCTTTTCCAGCAGATGTCAGAGATTAACAAGAACCAGGATCTGTGATGCAGAAACATGTTTAAACAATTCAAAAAGATTTAATCTACTTCCTCACCGTGAACTGTAACAAATGCACCATGAAGTTACTTACTAGTCTCTCCTCTGATCCTGAACCACAAGATCTCAACCAATGCATCTACACTGTTCCCTCACATGGAAGACAGCCCTCTTCGCTCATCTGCCCTGCCTGTCTTTCCTGAGCAGCTTACATCCATCCATCCACAGCAGTGTTCCAGTTGTGCAAGCTGTTTCACCGTATTTCAGGTAGCCCAACACTGTCACAGTTAATGACACTGCATGTGGAGCTCTAGTTGCTTTTGCTTGTTTCCCAAGCTGTGTGCATTTATGTAATACACTTGTGGTAGACTTTCTTCTGCCCTCTTCTATTGCTTTAAGATCCTCCTTGTAGCTGTCATCTTTCACCACTAGCCTTCTACTAATCTTCATTAATTTCTGCTTGTCTGTGGGTTCTTATGCACACCCCTGTTGTTTATGGTCTAAAGCCTGGTCTCCTCACCAGGCTGGCCAACCTGAAGGCAAAGATATTTTTGCCCCTCTTAGGTGGATTCCATCTCTCCCTAGCAGTCTTTTATCCCTAAAGTGTGTCCTGTGGCTGTAAAAGCCAAGGACTTGTTGTCACACAAGCTGCATAACCAGTTGTTGACCAGCATTCATGCCTCTCTAAGCCTTTCTCCTTCAATGGCAAAACTGTGGAGAAGCCGCCTTGCCCCTGGAGGTGTATTGTCACTCTTGGTACGCTCAGGGGTTCCCTCGTAGAATTTGTGATTTGTGCCCGTGTGGTTGAACAGCAAGGACTGATAATCCAAGCACAGGACAAACCTTGCCAATCTGTCTGCAGCTTCTTAACAAGCAGCAAACCTCTGCAGGTGGTGAGACTGGTGGATGGGGGAAGGCTCTGTCCCCTGTAGGAGGGAGTCCCCTACCGCTCTGACTGCTTCCTCTTGGTGTGGATGTGCTGTTCAGGCTGCTCTGATGGTTCCTCAGAGCTTCCAGCCTCTTGTCTGTCATTGAGGCACCAACTGCAGGTGGAGGAGGAGCCTGCCTTCTCTTTCCAGAGGGTGCAAGACTCTGATCTTCCCCATCTTGCGAGTCTCCATTCACCACTCCAATGACTGCAGACCCTCTTCCTGTGCAACTGGGAGTTCCGGCTCTTGACTTTGCAAGGTCTCAGTGAAGATGCCATCAACCTCTTTTTATCTTCCCTGATGTGCAGCCCGCTGACCTCCTGCAGCTCCTTCACTAACACCTCCTCTAGGTGAGGACACTGCCTCTGCTTCTCCCAGCCCTCAGGAGAGGTCCCAAGCTCTCCTGGCAGCTTGAGACATGGGGAACCGCATCGTCTCTTAGGAGCTCTGCCTGAGTGAAGGCCTCTGATGTGCCAGGGGTGATGTCTTCAGTAGATGCTAGGGGATGACACCCTGTAGCTTGTTACTGTCCTATTTGAGCATTTGCATGTGGTCTTCAGCAGAGCTTCTGTCCCCTTTCTGTGGATTGTGCTCTAGCCCTCGTAGTTGCATAGGTGTCTCCAGTATGAACTGGATGTATGCTTGACCATCCCTCATCAGGAATCTGTGGAAGACAAAAGGTCAAAGCACCAGTTGATCAGGAATAGCTGAGGTATTTTTTTGAAAACACTAGAGTTTGTGTAAGACATCTAAGAAAAAAATATTTATTACTGAATACTAGAGGAAAAGGTAAGACTATTTTCTGATGCAGAAGAATTTCCCTCAATGAGGCGTTTGTTTGGAAAAATACCTAAGCAACAGATTTTTGTCCACTTGGTACACTTAGTACCCCAAACAGTTCTGGATGTCCTGGATTTATCAGTTCATGTGACATGTTTTACTGAATTACTGCAGTAAATTGTATTTTGGTCTGACAACAACCTATGAATTCATGCTGTCACCTCCTGTCCTGGGTTCAGAAGGAAATTGTTAGAAAAGTAGTAATTAATTTTTCTTACTGTCCATCTGTCACTTTCAAAAGGATTTTAAGTACTTAAGTGTTTTCCAGGACTTATCTTGCACTCTGGAACCACCTTCTGTATAATAATAAAAGCAGTAATGAGTTGACAATGGCTGGAAGTCAAGGTGCTGTTACACTTTTATAGATTGAAGACCTTCCAGAACCAATCATTACTGTAGCAACTTGTAAAAAAAAGATTTGCGGTCTCTTAAAAATTTTCTCTTTGATATTTTTCCTATTATTTCCTTTGAGAAAGTTCTGCACAGTCTGCCTGTCCTTGGCTGCCACTTTAGTTAAGATCAATTTGATTTCAACAATACAATAATATTTTTTGGAAATGATTCCTTTCTGGACTGGACACTTCCCTTAGCTGTTGTTCTGTTTGTTTTCTTTTTAGGGGGGGCAAATTCTTAAAAGTCTTTCTTGGGTTTTTTAATTCTTTGGGTTTTTTAAATTCTTCTGGTTACTGTAGGTTCTAGAGAGCATTTGTGTATTTCTTTAATTGCAGTGCCTATTTTTCAAATAGAAGTTCAGAAACAACATTGCTGCAGTATCACTGGAAGCAAGATTTTTAATGAGGGAATACTGACTGTTAGCACAAGGTATAGACATGCTTAAGAATAAAGTGAGGGAATGTTGGGGGCTTTTAATTCCATGTATAGATTGACAAGTCTTACTTGCTTCTCAACTTCTCTCTTTGTACTTCCTTTAATTCTCTATTCTGGTTAAGAAACCAGGTTTTGTTATGAAGGAAGTGTAAAGAATAACTTTAGTATTGTTATATGGAGTCCTGTTGTTTCCAGACTCTTAAAAAATGCTTGTGACTATCTCAAAAGTAAGTGAAATGCAGTATTATGTGCAGGTGTTACTTAAGGCTTCTACTGGCTTCAGATTATATGCCAGTGTGTGAGAACTGGAATTTGAAGCAGGATGTGTCTTATATCTCACCTTTGCTTCACTTCTGTTGTGAACTTTACTCTTAATAGAAGGCTGCACTTCTGAATAGAAAGCTCTGCTGTCTTCATTAATCTCATGTGTTCTGCTATGGAGCAACGTGAATTTAGGGCTGACCTCTTTCAAGATGAAAACCGTATATGAACTGTGTAAAGCGCCAGGATTTTACTGAAGAAAGCTTGAGTACGTGAACTTTAATTTGTAATCTACACTGAGTAGAAAATGTAGAGGTAGCCCAAGAAGTGACACTTTTTTTTTTTTGGTAGCTGTATATTTTGGTGTATACATTGAAAATAACCGAAAGTCTAATTGTCTAATTATCAAATGATTTTTATTACTTAGCTCACCTCGAAAACCACTTTTTATGAATTGCTGTTGAAGTACTCAAGACCTGATTGGCAGTTAGTAATAAAAAGGCTTAGTGGTAAAAGCTTGAGCATTGGCAGTGAATCAGGATAAATCTGGATATGCATTATCTATATTCTTTATTCCCTTTGTTAGGAAAACACAGTTCTAGATACTTTCTTGATATTTCCCCCTGTTCTTCCTTTTAAGAAGTTACAAATGCAATAGGCAAATTCATGAAGTGCTGTACTGTTTTGTTTTGGTTTTTATTTTGCTGTTGTGGTGACTTTGTCTTAGCGTTGGGGTTAGCTCATCCCTAGAGGGTGCTCAAGCACTGTTGTGTGATGGTTTAGCAGGTCAGGAAATTGGTTTGGCACAGGTGCTTTTAGAGCAATGCTCTCAGTTATTGCTCTCTGGACTTTCAAAAACTTGTGTACGTGCTTGGCTCTGCATCCTGTGATCAGTCCCATTTAATTCAGTGAACCTACTGAGTTTACAGTTAAGTGTGTGCCTATCTGTTTGTAGGATGAAAAGCTAGGAAGCTTTTTTAGTTAAGATTTTTGAAAGAGAAGAGAAGAGAATGGAGCTTGGTATGCTGAACACACAGAAAAATTTTCTCAAAAATCTTGCCGGTGTCTGCTTGTGAGAAAATTGCAGAGTGCCTGTGGAAGTTCTGTGTATGTGATATGTGTTCCTTATGTTGTTGGAGGCTGTATCGTCTAATGACAAAGCTATGAGACAGAAATGAATATTTGGAGGAATCAGCTTCTTTGTGTAACTCTTTTGATCCAGAATACCACTGAAATACAAAACTCCAATTAATCTTTTTTTCTCCCTTTCCATTCTTCTTGATTTGATAGCAGGGATAAAGAGTTAATCTTGATCCATCCTCTTTCAGCCCTTTTATGGGTATGTAATTTTTGCACTTTACTACTTATTCTCTACAATGGCATCAGGCAGGTGGCAGAGGGAAGAAATGTTAAGGGTCAATGTGGTATAAACCCATGGCATTTAAGTATCTGAAAGCATGTATACTTTTCTGTCAAAACAGCTGTTCCTATCATTATCAAGCTTTTTAACTAAACATACTATTTTGAAGGATTCCGCAGAGCAGCTGTAGGCTGCTTGTGCTGTTGCAACACTAGCAGTGTTTTGTGGGCACAGCTTGGAGACCGCTGGTTTAGATATTGAGCTTGCAAATTCCAGGCTTGATTCTGCCAGAAACTGTCAGTCAATTTTCTGAATAAGCACTAATGAATGTTAATTATGGGAGTCAAACACCTAATTTTTTTCATGTAAATGCAGATAAGTTAACTATGTAGACTTAAATGCACAGCTTTTATGTTCATTTAATATCTCTTCATTTTAGGCATTACCCAATTGGTTTGCTGTTTGATCTCCATGCATCAAATACAGCCCTTCCTTGGAGCATCACAGTGCATTTCAAGGTAAAAATGAAATACACCTTTAGTTAAGAACAAGTGAGCATGGGATTACATAAAATTTGGAAGCTAGGAAAAGGTTTCATAATTATTTTATAAAAAAGTGAATGATATAAGTTGAAGGGGAGAATTTGCATTCCTCAGGGATCATCTAAAGCTTTCTGTAAATCTGCAGCTGTTTTCCATGAGATTGTATGTGCTTTCAAATGACCTTCCTTTGAAAAAGATTCTGTTATAATCTGGAAATCCAAGATTTGTTTTTTCAAGATAAGTTATGTGACTGTGTCATTGCAATTGAGTGGATATAAGGCAAGAACTTTCTATAATGTTTTTAATTCGGTCAGCTTTAGTTGACTGAAGATTAGGAAGTGCTTATCTTTTTAGACACATATGCATGGATAGGAGATACCGGAGAAGTCATTGAAGTAGGGAATACTGTTGTACTTGATGTGGGTGCCCTTTAGACAAATTAGTTAAATGAGTTTGGTCTTGTGACAGCTTAGACACTGATTACACATTGTAAAACCATTAAATATGACTTCATAGCACGACTGATCTTTGCTCAGAAGAGTACTTGTGCAGAGTTTGTTTTGGTGCAAGATTCTTTCATATTCTGAAATGCTTTGAGATGGTGATCCCAGGTATGTTTTGAAGTCAAAATCACAACTAGAAATCATGGTATTTAACTTAGAAATTTTAAATTCTCCATTGTAAAATAAACAATGCAATAGGAAAACTGATTCAAAGGAAAATGCTAGGTTAATAGGTTTGACTTCAGTGTGTGAGATTTGGGATGAAATGAAAAGCATACTGGGAAGCAGCTGTGTTGAACATTTTCATTCAAACTGTTCCTCCCTTGAAGGTGTTCTAGAAAGGTCTGGCTAACAGGAGTAATCTGATTCTTTTTGGAAATAAGTTGCAGCACCACAGTGCTTTTCAATTTCATGTAGTAACGTAAACTGACTTAAATGGTGTTTTTCTGCTGCTTGGCAAAAAATCAGCTGATTTAAGTTTGTCTCAAAGGTGTACATTAAAGATCAGCAGAAATAATTTACTGCTAAGGCAGTATTATTTTTAAAGCTAATGTAATTTAGTGTTTAAAAATATAACACCTTGAATTAAGCACCTGCTTGATCTCTCTTCCTGTTCTTGATGTAAGCTGAAAGTTTATTTAAATAAACCCCTCTTAATGCTTAAAGTCAACACATAACTGAAATATATAAAAGTATGTCAAAATACTGAAGACTTTTTCATGTGTTACGGTTTACAGCTAAAGAGTTTAGGTGTGTGATTCCTGGTGGC
>VZTO01000454.1:72519-88691 GCA_013400615.1 Syrrhaptes paradoxus | reverse complement strand
GTGATGCATTTATTTCTCTTCATCTGTCTTTTGTCTTTGCAGAATTTTCCAGAAAAGGATCTTCTACACTGCCATTCTAAGGATGTGATTGAAGCTCATTTTATGGCTTGTATAAAAGAAGCAGATGCTTTAAAGCACAAAAGTCAAGTCATCAATGAGATGCAAAAAAAGGATCATAAACAACTATGGATGGGATTACAGAATGGTAAATACAATGCTTCAAGTATTAATTATATTTAGGTCTAGCATGCTACTAAATAATTTCTTCAAATGTTATTCATGGTGCAGAATATAAAATGTCGTTCTGCAGAATTTTAGTCTGATGTCACAGCGAAGATCTTTCTTTTTTTTTTAAAGTCACCATTTATGTGATAATCCAAATGTGGCTTGAGTTATTCAAGGAACTAAATTGTGTCATGACTCTGTTAAAACAAACCAAAACTATCAACAAAACAAAATAAATAGATAAATATTGTCTAGTGTACTTTTTGCAACTGATTGTCTTTATTTGGGAGGTAGCTTGGGTGTAAGTGTTGTTCAGTATTAACTGTCTTGGACTGTAAAGTAAAAAAGGTTGTCTTCTCTAGTTCATGCTTAAGGTTTGTCACTAATAAACAGTACAAGTAAACTTTCAAAAAAGTTGTCTAGTAGGTTAGTAATTGTACTTTTCCTTCTGCCAAATGCAGGGGTTTTTATTGCTGATACTGCCATGGCTTTCACAAAGATTTCTGCATAGATAGGTATTGACTTGAAAAAGTCAGCAAGATAATTGAGGACAGGATGTTCTAAAATAATTGGTGTTCTTTACACAGATGGGATGAGCCTATATTGCAGTGCAAAATATAACTTCTTTTGGTTTTAGTGTCTCCTCTTTCTTATCATGGTTCTTAGAAGCCTCTAAGTTGAAAAGCTGTGTAAGTATTTCAGAAACTGCTACCTGGAATGGGTGGTAACACCACTTTCAATGGATTTGTCTCATTTCCTGAAGCTGTCATTATGTTATTTCTGGTAAATTTATTTTGTGGAGGCTGTAAGCATGAACATGTTTATGTTGATATACTAAACATTGAGAGTTAACATCTTCCCATATGTTTATAACGAAAATTCAGTGAAACAGGTGAAGCTTTGAATGCAAGATGACTTGAAGCATGTGTTTGCTTTAGGCAATGAGATTCTAAATTTTTCTGGGTTTAATGTGTGTATTTAATGTGTGGGGGTTTTCTGATTTTTTTATAATTTAGTGATACTGTCTTTCATATTAAAGGTATTTGTGTAATAATTTTGAAGGATGAGTGTTTACTAGAAACTCTAGTTTCTATTTTTTATTTAATTGGGGGAGAGTTGGAAATTCAGGTATTATCTTAATTTGCCATTTGAGTGGTAAGATCTTGAGTGCAGTACATACCTGCAAAATTTATCAGGTAAGAAATTGCATTTTATCTGGTTCCGTTCAAAGGACTTCTTGAGAGATTCTGTTTTCTATAGATATTAGTGAACTGACTGATAAAATGCTTACTTTTGTGAATTATCAGTAAATGAAGAGTTCTGGTCCACTGGAAGCCAGAATCAGTATAAAACCAGATGTTTCCCTAAAGCTTGCAGTGTTACAAGTCAATTTTAACTGCAATTTTAATAATTCTGTGCAAAAGTATTCTGCTCTAATAGTATTTGTCTTGCAAGCAGTTTAGTTCGAGAGGAGTAAAATGCTGTGCCTGCACAGTTTTGTTTTCTATTTCAAGAATTATTAGCTTTATTGTGAAAGAAATCTTGTTACCTAGTCCCACTACTCAGTGGTGCACTGTATGTGCTCTTTTTATTCATGCTTTTAAAAATTAAAACTGAAAGACCTCTATCATAAGTTATATTATAAGCATCATGAGGTATGAGTATAATAATGGCAGAAGAGTCAACTACACAGTGAAATGAATTAAGGTTCTTTTCTTAACCAGAAATTATAGAATCTCAATACCCTCAATATATAAGGAAAGAGAACAGATGTGCAACATCTTCTTTCCATGCTCATCTTAGGCTCTTTTAGTTGATTATTTGTCTAGAGTATCTTCAGTTGCAGGGAAACCAGAATTTTGCTGGTTTGCTTTATAATGTTAAGAACAGAGGTTGCTTTGCACGGCTGATTTCAAGAAGGTTTCACTGTACTTAATGGGAAGGCGCACCTGTGGAATCTGACACCTAAGTGAGACATTTAAACAATCTTTTGAATACTTTCAAATGCTAATTTTAATTTCTCAGCTCTTCATAAAAGAGAAACAAGAAAAGCTTATGAAACCAAGAAAACTTTTTAAGCACGTTGTATCTTTCAGTGTGTTTTTATAGGCTTTCATTTGAGATGTAATAGTTTTAAACCTCTTTGTGAAACAGAATGAATGACCACAAAAAAGAAAAGAAAGTAGCATTTGTGATAACTGCCTTGTAAGTAATGATACATCTGCAGTCATTTTCTTCTGTGAAACTTCAAACAGTTTTCTTCAGTTCTTAAATACAGGAAGTGTTATTTGTTTAACACATTATGGTAATACTTACAGGATATATATTAAATGTATGGTTTTGGAAAAAAAATCCAATTTTGCTTGTTTGGGGAAATGTAACTAGCAATTACAAGTGTAATTTGGTATAAATGTTTCTGCTAAGAAGGAAGCACTTGAACAGGTAGCATGAGAAACTTTTTGGTTTCAAGGGAAGAGCTGTAATAGTGAGTTGTGGCAAAACTTGTGCTGGTAACAGCTGGTAGGTGTTCATAATAACCTTTACATGCCTCCTCCCACCATTTCTGAGTTTGTGTTAATCTGCTACCAAATCAGGAAGGTAAACATACTTTTCTGTCTATTGCTTGTGCTGTGGTTTTTCTTCTTCTTCAGACTTGAGTTAAGCCAATTTTTGTCCATAAACCAGATTTTTTGGTTTTTTTTTTTTTTTTAAATAGAGCACTTCTTTGGGACGTGTGCATCTGCGTTGCCCTCACTTTGTCCCATATCATGGATGTCTGACTGTTAGGGAAGCGATGAAGGCAGACTGTATAGCTATACTGACCTCTTTTCCTTTGTGAGAATTGTTAAAATTCTTTAGTCAGAATTGATGGAAAATGTTACTGGTGTTCTTGCTTTAATAGTGTTATGGCCATTTTTATCGTGGATAATGTGGATTTTTCAAGTGGGTGTTTTTTTTCCTCTTGCCTTTTGTGTGGAAAAATAAAGGCTTTCAGCTTTGAAACATTCAGACTGTGGGCCTAGTGATGACTCAGGATCAAATGAAATCTCAACTGTTTTTAGGGGGAGAGCTATATTTTTTGCATGGTTCAAAGAATTAATACCTGCAAGTGCAGTATATAGTGGTTCTGATAAAGGAGGGGTTTTGGATTCAACACAGCTGCTTTTCATCAGTTGTGGAGAGACATAAGCAACCATACCCTGAAATTTTCACAGGCATCCTTTATAACCAGTGAAGACTAGACTTGGTATTTCTGATATGTGGGTGGGTGAAATACAGTAAAACCTCACAGCCATTTTTAAAGCTTCTTTATATATTATAAAATATAATGAAGTAATTATTTTACTGCAAATATTATAGAAAAAGAATGCAATGCTCATTCATACGGTAGGGCTTACCAAAAGTTAAGTGGCCGTATTGAAGTGTTCTTATTAAAGGAGAGAAATCCTGCAAACATTCAAAATATGCAATATTTTATCTTTTAATGCATGTGATCTTTCTTGGCTTACTGACAGAATCAGGCCTGTGCTTTCCTGCATTTCTTTCTAAATGCACACCTGGGATTTTGAGGGGCAGAAGTCATGTTTCTTCTGGGTTATCACATTCCTCTTTAGAAATGTTTGAACTGCCAAAAAGGAAGAGTGTCATACATTTTCAGCATCTCTTTTGTGCTGTGGTACACATGGCCCACTCTGGTTTGATATGTATATTTCTCTTCTTTGTAGAGAGCTGGTGGGAGCAGTACTGTTCTTTACCTCAATCCAAGATGATGAGCATGCTTTGGTAGCTGAACAAATCTCTAATCTCAACTGGACATTTGAAACTTAAATTAGGCAATATGTACTTAGAAAATATTAAGTAGTTTAATGAGAATGAATGAACAAGCCAATGGTTTCTAAATCNATTAAAAAAAAAAAAGTCATTACCTTCCTGGGCTGGTAGTTAAAAATTTCTGGAAATTGATCAAGTTTTCTTATAATTAGTGTCAATTACCTGCTTATTCTGGAGTTAAGATAGCATGGCATATGCCAAACATTGGGGTTGTTGGTATTATGGAACCCGAGGGGTGCAAAGTAGAGATCCAAATAGCTCTATACAAAGTCTACATCTGGTGCTGTTTTTTAATTTTTTTCTGTTATTTAAACCCTCTACACAGCCTTCTTGAAATATCACTTCTGAAGTCAGTATTCTGATAGCACTTATATCAGTGCCAAATACAGAAACAAAATAATTCCTTATTAAGGTATTTCTGTTTAGAAGGTTAAGGTGGTTTGATTTAGTTCTTTTGTGCACTGTACTGCAGTGAGAACTCCATTTTAACTGGCCATGTGCTGTGACTGTTGTGACCAGTGTCTTACTGCAAGTTACTTGTAGATATAATTTGTCATTCTGTGATCATTGCCCATATTCTTTTTTTGCATAAGCTGATCTCAAGCTACGCTGCACTGAAATGCATATGTTGATTGCAAGCACTTGAGCAGTGCACTTTACCTTCTCCATGATCCATCCTGGTTACCCTTTTCGTAAAGAGCTGGGTGGAAGAGATGTACCTAACATTGAGATCAATGTGAAATTTCAAGTTACTTGAAGCATGACAGCACTTGAGTTTCAGAGAATGACTGTAAGACACTAACACAAATAAAACTAATTTTTCTCATTGTCTGAAGAACATTGACCCTGGGTCTCAGCCGGAGAAAGAGGCCCAGCCTTCAAAATTTCAGCCTGGACTAACCCTTAGTTAACACTATTTTATAGCAAAAGGTCCAGCAGTCTATTAACAACAAAGTATGACTGGAGTTGCTAACAAGTTTTTAATGTAACAGTTATAAATTTGGATTAATTTCGGTGATTGTTGAAGGCTTTCCAGTCTTGCTTAATGGAGGAAATGACAATTCTCAAAGTGTTTCCATGTAACAGTCTTGTTTGTAAATTGTTTTAAAGGGCATTTTAAAGGCATGAACAATTTCAGTGATGGATTTCTGAACCCTAAATGCATGATATGACACACTGTATTTGTAGATTTGTCTGAGGTTTAATTTGTTGCTTAATGAATTTGTGTACTGAGATTGTTGTTATGGATGACATTAAGTCCTTGTGGTTTTGCCAGCTCTTACTACTTCTAATACATGTGAATAGATATTTTCAAAGATGTCCTTAGATTCTGTGCCTCTCTGTAGTACTGAAGGCTAACATCTGGTGTTTGGACATGCAGTGACTGTGTTTCTAACAAATTAATATTTATAAGTGACTTAGATTTTTAAACTGGATCTCTCCTGCATTATTTGGTTATTAACTTTCTGATCTTTGACGTAAAATACAGACAGAAAAGGTCTTTTATTTCACTTTAGGCAAAATTATATAGCAACCATCCTCTCTTCTTTGAGCAGTATGATTAGTAGTTATCTGAAACTTTTATACTGTCACTAATCTCACTTCTGTTCAAATCTTATTGCCATTAATTTAAATATTGTTATTCAGATATGAACATCTGCCTTTTGCAAGTACTGTTTCTTGCTAATACAGAAACTCTTTAATACATTGGTCAAGCACTTTCTTAAAAACAGGTGGATTGTGGAAAACAAAAGTAATCAGATTTGACTGTTACGGGAGTTTAGGTGTCATCTAGACTGCATAAGCTTTTCATGAGGGAGCGAGATGAGTATGTGAAGTGCTTTTGCTGATAGGTGGAGAACTCTTCCTTGTTTACTGGCTTGATGAAAACCCAGTTTTGTTTTGATTGTCAAACTTCCGGCCGGCACCTTCTGTCTTTGAATCCTGCCTAGCCAAGGCACTAATTAGTTCCTATAGCTCATCTTAGCATTAATAGCTTCCTTAAGTCTGTTTTGTATAAATAGAAGGTATTGACACAAAAATGTGAGAATGATGAATCCTTTCACTTATATTTTCAAGGGGACTTGGAGGGGGAGAGTGGTGTTTTGAGCAGTGTTGGGTTTTTGTTTGTTTCTTTTAGGGTTCTGTGAAAGCAGTTATTTGTGGATTTTGTGTTCTGGAGCTTTAAGATTCTGGCATTCAGCCAATGCTCCTGATGCTTATAAGAGCTTTTGCTAGGTCATATACATTGGTATGCAAACTGGATAGCCTTTTCCTGCTGCTTACTTTAAAGTTTTGTGTTAATTTTTCTTACACCCAACCCGGTTTCCTGTAGTAAAAGTATTGCTGTCCTCGACACCCCTTACCATAGATACAACATAAGGTTATAAGGATGAGTCAGTTTAGATGTCTTCAGACAGTGCTCTACGCACAGTAGAGATGAGTCTTAAGATGTCTGACTCCATTATGTCTTGCTAATTTACTAGGAAGTTTTTCATTCCCGGGGATATCAAGTGGATTGAAAATACTTGGTTACAAAATGAAATTAGTTCATCATTCAACTGTTGCAGATTTGTTGCTGTTATATTTAGAAATTACAGAAGCTACTATAAATTTAAACATTTTGATAGAACAATAGACCGTCTTGAGCATTGTCTGAGTGTTTAGAGAATAGTCTGACAAGTATAAATGTGTAAATTTATTTGCCTTAAATAAGATTACTTGCATGATTTGAGTTAACTGTACATTACACAGAATCATAGAATCATCCAGCCTGGCCTTGAACACTTCCAGGCACGGGGCATCCACAGCTTCTCTGGGCAACCTGTTCCAGTGCCTCACCACCCTCACAGTAAAGAATTTCTTCCTAATATCTAGTCTANTTAGTTAACACTATTTTATAGCAAAAGGTCCAGCAGTCTATTAACAACAAAGTATGACTGGAGTTGCTAACAAGTTTTTAATGTAACAGTTATAAATTTGGATTAATTTCGGTGATTGTTGAAGGCTTTCCAGTCTTGCTTAATGGAGGAAATGACAATTCTCAAAGTGTTTCCATGTAACAGTCTTGTTTGTAAATTGTTTTAAAGGGCATTTTAAAGGCATGAACAATTTCAGTGATGGATTTCTGAACCCTAAATGCATGATATGACACACTGTATTTGTAGATTTGTCTGAGGTTTAATTTGTTGCTTAATGAATTTGTGTACTGAGATTGTTGTTATGGATGACATTAAGTCCTTGTGGTTTTGCCAGCTCTTACTACTTCTAATACATGTGAATAGATATTTTCAAAGATGTCCTTAGATTCTGTGCCTCTCTGTAGTACTGAAGGCTAACATCTGGTGTTTGGACATGCAGTGACTGTGTTTCTAACAAATTAATATTTATAAGTGACTTAGATTTTTAAACTGGATCTCTCCTGCATTATTTGGTTATTAACTTTCTGATCTTTGACGTAAAATACAGACAGAAAAGGTCTTTTATTTCACTTTAGGCAAAATTATATAGCAACCATCCTCTCTTCTTTGAGCAGTATGATTAGTAGTTATCTGAAACTTTTATACTGTCACTAATCTCACTTCTGTTCAAATCTTATTGCCATTAATTTAAATATTGTTATTCAGATATGAACATCTGCCTTTTGCAAGTACTGTTTCTTGCTAATACAGAAACTCTTTAATACATTGGTCAAGCACTTTCTTAAAAACAGGTGGATTGTGGAAAACAAAAGTAATCAGATTTGACTGTTACGGGAGTTTAGGTGTCATCTAGACTGCATAAGCTTTTCATGAGGGAGCGAGATGAGTATGTGAAGTGCTTTTGCTGATAGGTGGAGAACTCTTCCTTGTTTACTGGCTTGATGAAAACCCAGTTTTGTTTTGATTGTCAAACTTCCGGCCGGCACCTTCTGTCTTTGAATCCTGCCTAGCCAAGGCACTAATTAGTTCCTATAGCTCATCTTAGCATTAATAGCTTCCTTAAGTCTGTTTTGTATAAATAGAAGGTATTGACACAAAAATGTGAGAATGATGAATCCTTTCACTTATATTTTCAAGGGGACTTGGAGGGGGAGAGTGGTGTTTTGAGCAGTGTTGGGTTTTTGTTTGTTTCTTTTAGGGTTCTGTGAAAGCAGTTATTTGTGGATTTTGTGTTCTGGAGCTTTAAGATTCTGGCATTCAGCCAATGCTCCTGATGCTTATAAGAGCTTTTGCTAGGTCATATACATTGGTATGCAAACTGGATAGCCTTTTCCTGCTGCTTACTTTAAAGTTTTGTGTTAATTTTTCTTACACCCAACCCGGTTTCCTGTAGTAAAAGTATTGCTGTCCTCGACACCCCTTACCATAGATACAACATAAGGTTATAAGGATGAGTCAGTTTAGATGTCTTCAGACAGTGCTCTACGCACAGTAGAGATGAGTCTTAAGATGTCTGACTCCATTATGTCTTGCTAATTTACTAGGAAGTTTTTCATTCCCGGGGATATCAAGTGGATTGAAAATACTTGGTTACAAAATGAAATTAGTTCATCATTCAACTGTTGCAGATTTGTTGCTGTTATATTTAGAAATTACAGAAGCTACTATAAATTTAAACATTTTGATAGAACAATAGACCGTCTTGAGCATTGTCTGAGTGTTTAGAGAATAGTCTGACAAGTATAAATGTGTAAATTTACTTGCCTTAAATAAGATTACTTGCATGATTTGAGTTAACTGTACATTACACAGAATCATAGAATCATCCAGCCTGGCCTTGAACACTTCCAGGCACGGGGCATCCACAGCTTCTCTGGGCAACCTGTTCCAGTGCCTCACCACCCTCACAGTAAAGAATTTCTTCCTAATATCTAGTCTAAACCAGCCCTCTTCCAGTTTAAATTCATTACCCCTTGTCCTGTCACTGCATGCCCATGTAAGAAGTCCCCCTTCAGGTACTGGAAGGTTGCTGTAAGGTCCCCCTGGAGTCTTCTCCAGGCTGAACAGCCACAATTCCCTCAGCCTGTCCTCACAGGGGAGGTGTTCCAGCCCTCTGATCATCTTCGTGGCCCTTTTCTGGACCCTCAATGTCATTACCACTGTTTGGCTTTTTTGTCCTTCAAAGATTCACTTATTTGCCATAGATGTTTTGCTTATCTCTGTTGAATTTTGAAGACAGTAAGCTGTTTACCCAACTTTCCTAGTACTGTAATGTGAGCGTTAAACAAGTAAATTAAATTTGCTTTATTTTTGTTCTGGTAGGATGTCTCCAAGTAAGTAGATCCCTTACTTAAGAATATGCTGAAACTCACTAGTTTAAGTAGGTCTTGGATTGGTTTGTTTTGTGTATCACCATAATTAATGGTTCTGTCAGCTGAGTTTACAGTATAGTCAGAAGTGGTAATTGAAGTATAAATCGATTAATGCCTCCTGTAGCGTGCCTGCCCACACAACCTGTAGTGAAAGCTGTAAGCCGTTCTCAGTGCTGTCTCCAAGGATGGGGGAAGTGTGCTAAATCTTCCCCTTCCCACTGACAGAGTTCATGAGGAAGATGCAGTCATGCTTTGTGTCAGACGTTGTAGGCTGGGTATCCCAAATGCAGGCTTGCTTGGGTGCACTTGGCTGGTGAGCTATGGGGTAGCAGCCTGTGTCCAAGCAGCTCCTTGTCTCCAGCAGGTGCCTACGTGGTACCACGGGCTGCAGCTTGGGCAAGTGCTTGTCAAGAGGCACTTGCTGCTAATCG
Organism: Syrrhaptes paradoxus; assembly: GCA_013400615.1. Lineage (NCBI taxonomy): Eukaryota > Metazoa > Chordata > Aves > Pterocliformes > Pteroclidae > Syrrhaptes > Syrrhaptes paradoxus. The sequence goes on along the minus strand of VZTO01000454.1, from coordinate 78,911 downwards.
GGGATCAAGGGTGTGGAAGTACTTTCTGAGATAAGTATCAGGAAATGCTTCTACAGAATACCTGGCAGGGGTTTGTTTACCGTCTCTTGGAAATTCCTGCCTTGTGTCACATTCAGTCAGGAACAGCAATGTGTTATAAATGCTCCAATATGTATTAACTGTGTCCTTAGCACTGTGCTGTACGTTGGAGTGAAGCAAACCTCAGACTCTTAATTTTCTGCAATTGCTTTAAATTGTTATCAGCAGTTTTGGAAGTGGGAAGAACCTTAGTTCCATTAATAGATTTCTGAATTTTACTTTCCTCCAAGAGGGCTGAGTTCAGTAATGGTTATACCACCAGGCATCCTGAGACTCAGCTGAACATTGCGCTGAGGAGAGAAAATCTGAGCCTGTGTGTTCCTTCTGAAGAAATGTCTGCTGTGTTTGGTATCTTGGAAAGTTAGGGCCTATAAGGAAATATATCTTTTGCTCTTCCCCTTGTAAAGCTGCCTTCTCTAGTAAGGCTGGCAGCAGCTTTATTCATCTTAATTTTTCACGTTCCTTTCTGTCGCTTTTGGTATTGGTTGTTTGCTTGTTTTGAATCACTTATTTGCATATGTAAAAGCCTTTACTGCTCTAGACCTATGTTGTCTTTAATATGTTTTAAGTGCTATAAGCTATTCGGTTCTTGTAATGTCTGAACAGGATGAAATGGTGTGCTGCCTTGGGCTGCTTTGCTGAACCTAGTTACCTGGATAATGTTTTAAAAAATGCGTTACAAACATAACTGTTATTTTGGAGTTATGTCAGGAAACTGGCAATATATTTTCTGATTATATCAGATTATTTGAAGATTTGCATATCCAAATGTAAACCCCTCAAGAAGTATTTCTACTGCTTTGGTTTCTCTCTATTTGACACTTATTGTTCATCTATAGTTAAGAACAGTTAGATGTTTTTAATTAATTGTTGTACAGTGTGGCCCAGAGAATGGATAGACAGGAACTGTTAGTTGAGGCAATAAAATCCATCATTTGTGGCCCAATATTTCCCTAACAGTGGGAGATAACGATATGAATTCAAGTTGCTTTCTTTTTCAGTTCAGTAAGTTGCCACATCACTGTTTTCATAGGAGAATGCGGATGACTTACTTCTGGCTTCAGGCTAGATAGGGAAGAGAAATGTGGGGAAAATAAATTCATACAGGTCAAACTTCTGTAAGAAAAGTTTGCATATTGTTCAAATAGTGTCTCGTTTACCTCTTTTAGCTGAAAAATAATTTATATTATTTATATTAACAAAATCCAATTTTACCTTCACAGATAAATTTGAGCAGTTTTGGGCAATAAATCGAAAACTCATGGAGTATCCTCCAGAAGATAGTGGATTTCGGTACATCCCATTTAGAATTTATCAGGTAGGAAACAATGAAATAAAACTACTTTTACCAAACTCTTCCACTGAGGTGTCATATATCATAATCTGTTTTCAGAATTGTACGTTCCTTTTTCTAACTTTATGGTAACACTTTGTGTGCTCATCTTTGCTGGACCCTTGAGTTGTATGAATTAGCAAAGACAAAATAGACTGTATTTATTCTAATAGGCAATTGCCAGTCATTATGTTGTGAGTATGGAATACTTAAGAATGTGCTAAGGCTGGTATAGGTGATGTTTGTTTTTAAAAAAAGCTAATTCTGTCATTAAAATTAACTGCTAATTATGAAGACTGCTTTGGATGCAAAATGCCCTTTGAAAGGTCTAAGTCAAACATTTCAGGAGCAACACTTTTCCCTCAACTACTGTGTAGGCTTTTCTTGTTGGCATTATAAGATCAAAGTAATGCTGTAGGTCTTGCATCTAGTTCTTACCTTTGTCTTCTAACTTGACATTTTACAATCCAAAACTACTTTGAATATTTTTTTCTGATTTAATACACCAGTGCTCTGTTTTTCTCAGCAGTTTATTTGGAGACATATTCCTTGGAATCCTTACAATTTTTCAGTGTCCCATTAGTTTTTATAGCATTAAGGTCGCAATGAAGTTTGAAATCGGGTATGTTTAAAAGCTTATACAGAATTCATGTAACCTCTCTATAAAATAAACAGTTCTGCTCTCTTTTGTCTTTTAAATGTAAATAAATGAAAATGTTTCAGTTTTGCACCTGTAAATATCAAAAAAAGTCCTTTATTCATGGTACTGAGTAGTCTGATACTACTTTCTAACAGGTTTTAATGACTCTACAAACCTATACGATCTTGCAATGGGACTGAAGTATCTTTTCATGTTAGATGTAAGACGTTCACCGTCATAGTGAAACCTTAGATTGAGAACGGAAGTCAGTTACTTTGTCAGAGATCGTAGCAGATGGCAGGGTTTGTCTAAGTATCAAAAAGTACGTATCGGGAAAAGTAGTGCACTCAACAGCATTTTGGTTGGTTGGTAACTAAGTTTTTTGTTTATTCTCTGATACTCTTTTTTAAAGTCTTTTCATAGAAATAATGTAGATGAGGCTTGTGAAATAGAGGTTTTGCTGCCTGAATAAGGTAGAGACCTTTAAGCCATGAGGACAATTTTCTATGATATCACATGATTTCATGCTAGTAAAGCTTTTTTTAAAAAAAAAATTCAACTTCAGTAATATCTATCCCTTTAGCCAGTAGTACTTATCTTCATTCTCATTATCTTTTCGATTTGAAACCTTGCTGTAGTTTAAACACAAAATATCTAAGAATAGAAGACTAAACGCAAATATGGATGATGCTGAGACAGCCTTTGGTGTATATTATTTTCAGTAATTCTGCTCTTAATATTTCTAAATATTTTCAGTAATGTTCCTCTTTTTTAAGAAGTGGACCCAGGTGTTTAGCTTTTCTTGTTTGGTTTGTTGGTGTGTGCACTGATTACTGCTCATCATAAAAGTCTGTGTACTTAAGGGAATTTTCAGATAGTGTTAGGAAGGATGAGATTATAATTTGATTCCAAACAAGGAGTTAATTCCTGTAGTTTTAACATAATTTTACAGTACTTGGTGACAGACTTGCATATGCTGAAGTAAGTGATTCAGAAGTATTCTTAGGATGTATTTAACCCCCACCTTGATTGCATTTAATGTCCATTAGTGCTGGTAGAAGTCCGCTTTGCATTCTAATCGGTTGCTTGCATATACCCATGTAAATACCTGAAAGCTAATTTAGGCTGTGTTTGTGTTACAGTGGAGGTTTATTCTCTGTGTTTTCACATAGTGATTTTGTAGATACTTAAGGACATACAGGTGGATGGCAAAGAAATTACTAGTCGTTGCCTTCAGTGAGGAGAGTTCTTCCTCTTAGTCTCTGTACCTTCCGTTACCCCAAAATTATTAGAAGGAAATTCTGTGAAGGGAACTGCCTTTGGCAGTATGAGGTGGATGAATTTGTTTTCTTTCCTAGACGTGTACTACTAGATTATGATATCAACTAAGAAAAATCAGTCTTGGCAAACATTAAATGTGACTGAGAAAAGTTGCTGCAAAACAAAATGCATGCAATAAAGTGATCGTACGTGCTTTTCAATGAAGGCCTGATATTTTGAAAACTCAAAGCCTCTTTCAATTATAAAGCTTGTCTATAAAAACACATTTCTAAAAGAATAATATGAATCATACCTCGTGTGGTATCCAAATCTGATGGTGTGTGGGGGAGAAGGAGATGGCAAAAATACCAACGTCGTGCTTGGGTAAGTCAAAACTGAACTAACCACAGGTAATTTTAAAGCCCTTGTCCAGCACCTCTTCTTTTACATGTAGCAGCTAAGATTGGACCAGAATCTTGGCATCTACTGTAGAAGATGAAGAAAAGGATTGCGTATCACTAAGGATCAACTAATTTGCAATTTTAGCTAAGAGATCTAAGAGATTTTATTATCAGCTGTTGCAGTTTAAACTGTGTTGTCTGGAACTTGCACCAGATGAACCTTTGACATAGGTGGAAACTTCTTCTACTAGACATGGTTTAAAAATAGTGATTATGTTTTTGACACTTATACTTACGTGCATCAAAAAAAAAAGCCCCACTTCATCATTTCAGCTGTATAAGTTGCTCTGTCTTCAGTTGGCAGTTATACAAAATTTTTTTTGCCTTTTTTCTGATAATACTGTTGAATAGAGTGTATTTTTCGTTTGTTCTTTAGCAGCAAGAGAGAAAATAATAGTGCTGTTTTGAGTATATTATGCTTTTTTTTGTATAGTTTGACTTTAGGATTTTTAGCCTTAGTTAACACTGTCTAAGCTGAAACCAGGACACCCATGTTTATAAAACCAGCTGGTTTTGCACTTTCTAATTGAACAAACTATGTGGCTGATAGGTGGCAGGAAGTTTTCACCAGACTTTGACTCTGGGCACTGTGGTGGGGCATATTAAGTCAGGCACCAGAGATAAGTCTCTATGTGCTGATAGAGACTACCTTGATGGAGTACTGTTTGCTGTCTTACACTGCAGATGGGAGCACACCGAAGTGTCAGTTGTTGTGCACTTAGTTTGCACCCATCCCGGAGTTTTGGTATCTTGCTCTCTCCCCATGTCATGGTCACCCACTTGCTCTTGCTTGCTCTCTCCCTGTTGGTCTTCCTCCCCCTGGAGTCTGCCCTATGAGTATGTAGGGTTTAAAGTTGTAAATAGGATTTCATACTTGAGAATGAAATTACAAAAGTAAGTGAAAGAAAGTGCATTAATACTATTATGACAAGTTCTTCTGAAGTTTTCTAGAGTCTCACTTGGCTAAAGGCAGACTGGCTGTTGTGTGTTTGCTAGCCCAAGAGAGGATAATCTGGGATTGTTTGTTTGTGTGTTCCTTTATTTCTGTACTGGGATGTGTCATGGTACTGCAATGAGCATTTCCCTTGCCTCTGTTTTCTTAGGGTTTTGATTAGGTTATTGATTTTACTGGCTAATTACATAGTAGGCCTTATCTTTGAACAGATTTTTCCTGTCCTAAGTCCCTTAAGATGTGATTAAATTGTACAGTCAAAAATTGTTATTATGTTTATCTGCCTTAGCAATGAGAGTGAAATTCTTCATACTTAATAATACATTGGCTAAGTCCAACATGTTGCTTTTTATGTCAAAGTTGCAGTCCTGAGATGTCTAAATATATTTAAATGTCTACCATTACCTCTTCTCTAAATATAACAATATGGGAGGTAGAAATTGATTATTCTAACACATTAAGCACATGGCCCATTCCTAAGCAATGGAAGACTGTTTTATTCCTATTTCCACATTAATTGTCAGAGCTCAGATAATCAATTGCAAAACCTATTACAAATCAGGATCACAGTTTGGCCCATGTTACGACAACCACTCAAAAACTGATTGAAACAGGTTGTTTGAAAAGATGCTGGGCACACCTGTAAAGTTCTCAAGTAATAATGAATCCATTCTTTTGCATTAGTTGGTTGTTAAAATCTTTTTTTTCTTTGGGGTGGGTGAAAAGCCTCATTATATTTAAAGGCTGAATTTGTCAGCTCCAGTTTCTAGATTTTGTTTTGCCTTACACCACTTTAAAGTCATCTGAATTTCTAACTTCCACGTTCACTTACAGAGTGATTTCAGCAGCTTCATTTTACTTTGGTAAACTGAATCAATTGAGCTCTTTAAGCCTCTTGTCATGAGGCTTGCTTACCAGTGCTGAGGTTGTTTTTTCAGTCTTCTCAAACACTAGCTGATATTTTGATAATTAATCATCAGGATTAGTATTAAAGTTAGGGACAAGTAGAGACCAAAAGTAAAGTTCTTATTCCTATAGGGTTTTAGATGAAAAATGGTTCAAGCGCTGGTGGGATAGAGGTAAAGGTAGCTGCTACTTGAAACTGAAAATCCAAAGTCTTTTGTGAAAATTTTTGTGACAGAAGTTGAAATTGCAATGACCTGTCAAGCAAAAGAACTAGAAAATGTAAGTGCTGTCGACCTGAAGAGGGCAACACAACACAGCAAGTTTCAACATCTTGTTGGCTAGTGCAAAATGCTCTTGAATAAACTTGTGTGTAATACCTTATTTACTTCTTATTTATTAAAAATGATGTTTTAATAAACGACCTGTTGAAAATAGACCAATTTATTTTTAAAGAACTTCCTTTTACAAAGAGAAAGTTTGAGTAGGAAGATAATGTGAAATGATGGTTGATTTGTGTAACAGAGCTGTGCTCAGATGAATTTCTGTGCTAAAAAGAGAAAAACTGGTTCATCATAAATCCATGGGTCCTGATGGGATGCACCCGCGGGTGCTGAGGGAGATGGCGGAAGTCATTGCTAGACCACTCTCCGTCATCTTTGGCAAGTCGTGGGAAACAGGGGAGGTGCCTGAGGACTGGAGGAAAGCAAATGTCACACCAGTCTTCAAAAAGGGCAAGAAGGAGGACCCGGGTAACTATAGACC
>VZTO01000454.1:41304-71647 GCA_013400615.1 Syrrhaptes paradoxus | reverse complement strand
AAAAACTTCTTTACAGTGAGGGTGACAGAGCACTGGAACAGGCTGCCCAGAGAGGTGGTGGAGTCTCCTCTGGAGACATTCAAAGCCCGCCTGGATGCGTTCCTGTGTGATCTGATCTAGGTGTTCCTGCTCAAGCAGGGGGATTGGACTAGATGATCTTTCGAGGTCCCTTCCAATCCCTAACATTCTGTGATTCTGTGATCATCAATGAAGTACACTGAATGACTTACTCTAATAACTAGTGGTTCAGCATGGAAAAAACAATAGCACACTTTCACCAGTTTTAAATTACTTAAAAATCAAACCTCTATGAATTAGTTTAAAAACTTTGGTAGACAAATATTTTTCCTAGTGGCTCATTACAGGGAAAAAAAAACCCTCTTCTACTAGGTATTGTGTATGTGTGGGCAGCATGATCTGCAAGTTGCTATGAGTACTTGTTTTCTGAACTTGATTGCTTGAGTGCTGAAATAATAGCAATTTGACAAGTTGTCACCTTGAATTAAAGGTCACTGTCACCACATTTGAGGTTCCCTAATTGTGTGAGCTTTTCTGGTCTAAGTACAAAGTGAAATGGGTCATCTCAAGCTAACGCTGTTAAAGATGACTTTTTTTACATGTTTTCTATTAAAGAATGTCTACACAGTTCTTTTAACAGACTTAAGGAGCTCATGTGCAGGAGTTCAGCCTTGTGCCTTTAAGAATCTCAGTACAGGATGGGGGCTGTCAATCAGTTTAAAAGAAAAATTCTGTGATTATAAACTGTTGTCAGATGTGTGACTACAGTTTACATAAATATTCCCAAATTATCTGTAAAACTGTCAGTCTGCCTAGTTCAGAGCTATTGTAAAAGTTGCATAGTGCTCAGGGAAGGAGGTGCAGAAGAGATGAGGCTATAAAACCTCAGTTTGGGTATTTAAGCGATGGTTAAACTGTTACCAAGCTGGATAGCTTTAAGCTAGCTCAGGCTTGTCCATAGGAGCTACAGTAATTAATCCTTCTGAGTTGAATGTAGATGTAGCTTGTGTATGAAGAATAAAGTAGTTTTGTGTGTATGAGAAATAGTTTGCTCTGGTTCTGAATTACATCATTAACTCGTTTAAAACAATTCAGGGATATGCTGGATTCTACATATTGGTGAAAACTGGGTAGTATTTTGTTTTATCTTATCAGATACTCTTAGATCTTAGAATCTAGGTGTGTCAAAAACCAGTAGCATCTCAGTAGTTAATTTATTAACTTTGTAAACAGTTACATAGATAGTTTTGTTGTTGTTGTTAGCAAGAGATGGGTCAAAATACATTTTGAGTTACAATGAAATGATGAACATTTTTGGTGAAAAAAAAAATGTCTATTCCTAACTTGAAAATGCCTTTATCTCACTAAATGTCATGCACTCCCTAATCACAATTTTATAGTTACTTTTTTAGCAAATTATTTTTATAGAACTCTTAATTTTTCATCTTTTCTCTGAATTGGCTTATGAGAATTAATTTGGATATAAATAAATTTATGTAAATGATCATGCTATAAATTTGAATTTAAACCATGAGATTTGAATTCTTGTGGTTCTATTTCCCTGAACAGTTTTATTAAGGTAGTACTCTTGTATATTTATATATCATCCTAAATTTGTTAGGAGCGTTAATATATGCATGTAATTAAAAAAAAAATAATTGCACTTTTCACCTTAAACTTGAGTGTTCTTAAGACTATAAAAATGTTGAGAGGCTGGGATGAGGACAATGAATGAAGCAGTAATTCAGTTGAATTAGCTCTGTGTAGAGTTACAAATCTTGTAATTTAAATGCAGTACTCTTTATTATATTGCTGTCTTCCTTTTTTATCATTAAATTTGATCATTTTACTTCTCTGTTTCACTTGGTTTAGTCAACACAAACTGATTTGCCACTTTCACTATATACTTCGCTATGTGGTCAGGTTCTTATTTTGTAGCAAGAGAGATTTTTGCTGCCTGAAACTTGCAATCCGGGGCTGTATTCCTCTGAGACTGGCTGGCTTTCATACTCTGATGTAATAGCAAAAAAAAAGACCACCACCCCCCCCCAAAAAAAAACCCGAAACAACAAAAACAAACACCCAGAAAACCACCACCACCACCAAAACCAACAAAAAGCCGAACAACAACCACAACAAACCAAAAACACCCCACAGGTGGTGAGCTGCTTTGCATTTGGAAAAAGGGGAAAAGCAGATATGGAATTTTTTCTTCAGAGGGATGAAGAATGTCATCTTCTAGGCTTATTTCTGTGGCCGTGCAGCATATGCAGTGCCTGTTGCTTAGGAATTAAACTAGAACAAAGCCTACTTTATGATTATGATGCAGAAAGTTAACTCCACATAGATGAAAGTCACTGCAGTACCTGTTTTGATTTGACAATATGCCATCTTATTTTTCCTTTACTTATTTTCAAGTAAAATTGCACAAAATTGAGGATTAGAAAATACAGAAAATGTTCAGTTTTTTGGAAGGTACCAAGACTTTTATTTGCACTTTCCGGAAGACTAAGCAAATTGTACGTGGGTAAGTGTGGAATGGAATGAACCTGTTGGGAAGTGGCATATGACACCACCTTCTAGAAATATACTATGAATTAACAAACATAAATTTCTGAAATCCTTGACTACAGGAGTTTCTTCTAGTTAATAGTTATTGTAGAAAACTATGGAATTATTGGTTTTAGTGCTTTTAAGTAGATTTAAAGTGTTGTATGAAGTATTGTACCATTCATTACTCTTAAGCAAACAATGTAATGTTTGCTTTTTGTGGATGTAAATCTGTTTCTAAAGTTGTTTGCTTCATAATAGTCAGTACTCAATTGCTTACTTTCAGGTGAGACTTACGTCTGTATATGCGCATAAGACACTGCAGCTGTGACAAGCACTACTGTTTTGTTGTCTCTGATTCTTCAGATACTTTGATATTTTAACAATTACAAATCTGAATCGTTTTCTGGGAAGAAAATTTAATATTTCATGGCCATGCTTACATTTTAGACATCTTTGTCTTCTCAGTGTTCAAAAAACCCGTCTCTTGGATCTGTTTCTTCTGTTTAGTCTCTGCTATTTCTGGCCTTGTGACCGTTGCCTGCAATATGTTCTGTCTGTTATCACTTTCTTGTGTATTGACTTTCTTCTGCTTCTAGGATCTGTACAACTCATTTGCGGTTAAATAATGCAAATTCAATTGTTCAGAGAATATAGGGCTACTTTCCCTGCACAAACAAATTTTACAGATCATTTGAAAGAACAAGCTACAGCCAGAGTATTGTTCAGCTGTGCTTGTTAGGTATTTTGACATGAAAATGGTTGTGAGTGATGCTTCTGCAACTTTTGGTATGGAACTGGTAATGAAACTTTAGGCAATATATACTCTTGCTGAAAATGACCCACAAGGTATAACAGGATAATTGCTTTGGATAATATTTGTTCCAGCTTGTCCTAAAAACGTTTGTTTGTGTTTGGTTTTGATGGGGGTTTTTTATATTCTACCTCTTGATTTCAATGCTCAGAGCTCTATCTGTTTTTCTTAGACCCTTCTCATAAAGCAGCTGGATGATCACCACCTTCAAACTGTTTTCTTGCAACACAGGCACTGGGTAGCATTCCAGATGTACACTTTCCCTGTTAGAAATGTTGTAGCCCAGATGACACCCGATAAAAAGCCTATTTACTGAAGCAGTTTGAGTTTTTAGATTGTTGTGAAGCAGAATTGCTGCCTCTAGGTAAGAGATCTGCACTGTGTTTTGGATTACAGCATGCACCCTGTTAGTTCTAGAGGTTTTTTGCCCTTTCTGTCAAAGGTCACTTAGTTGGATGTTATCTGCAACTTATTTGCAGATGAAGAGTTTTTTAGGGCTTTTCCTCTACTTGGTTACGGATAGGCTTCTTAGAGAACTTGATTTCTCTCTCCTTCCTCTTTTGTGAGGGATCTTTTTCCTCTATGGGAACCTGTAGAATGAGTGAGCATGCTCTTGGTGTCTTTATGTTACTATTATCCTGTAACTGAAGCTCTAAGCAGTTCTTCAAACCAAAAGGGCTGCACTATACAAGTTCTTATAGCTGGTCCTTCTCATATCACCACTTACAAGAACAATACTGTCTCTTGGACAATTCTAAATATTCTGGGGTTTTCCCAGGTCAGTATTCAAGAAGCTGTTGCCAGAGTCTTGTCCATAACTGCATGCATCCCGGACTGAAGCTTTGATGCATATTTTTGGTGTGGGCCTTGTCTTTTGACTTTGACTGGGGAGAGTCCTTTAGGAGCATTCTGCATCTGTTTGGCTAAAACCCCAAAGCACCAGCCACTTCAGCACAGCATTTTTAACCACGTTCAGCTAAGAATCTTGTCCAAGTTCGTCAGGATACAAGCAAGTATTGATTAGGTCTGAGTCTCCCTTGGCTCTAGCAATATTAGTGGCCATCTTGCAGACCTAGGGAGATTCTTCATACATTTCTTAATTTTTGTCACGTTATGGAAACCAAAATAACATGGCTTTGGTAGTTCTTCAGCCTTCACTTAACAAAGAACATTAGGACTATTCTCCAAGTGATCATGCTCTGTAAGAAATACTGCTTGGAGTCTCTCACAGCATAGTGAACATTTTGAGGCTGTTCTTTAACATGCGTTCAAGAACAGATGTACGTTCTCAACCTGTCATCTATCCAACTGCTTTCTCAGAAACCTTGAAATAAGAAATTCTTGGTTGAGAGCTGAAGGAAGAGTAAACTTCGTCCTTCCATGGATGATTTGGCAGCTTGGAGAAGAAAGATTTTGTGTGGACATAAAACGCATTTCAAATAAGAGTTATTATTAAATAATCCGTATTTTGTAACAGCGATGGAATCTGTTGTCCGGTTGCAGACTTGCTCAGGAATGACAGTATGAAAATACCTTACTTTTAAATGGATGTGTTTGTGTCGTGGCCTTTCTTAATTTAACAGGTCTGCAACCACTTATATACACGGTAGATCCAAGTATGCTCAGTTTGACTGAGGTTCTACAATAAGAACTTTTTCTAAAACAGACAGATGCGCCTTACATGAAAGAGAATACAGTCTCTGGGCATCTCATAAGGGTCTCAGTGTCTCCACTCATAAATGTGAAGGTTCTCCTAGGTAACCTTTTAATTCAAACAATACAGGGAGTTCAGCAATGGGACTTACGGCAAGGAAACCTAAATTATATCCTGGGCTGCTTCAGGAGGAATGTTACCAGCAGGTCAAGGGAGGTAAGCCTCCCCCTCTGCTCAGCACTGGTGAGGCCACACCTGGAATGCTGTGTCCAGTTCTGGGCTCCCCAGTACAGAAGAGACATGGAGCTACTGGAGAGAGTCCAACAGAGGGCCACTAGGATGATTAAGGGACTGATGCATCTAATATGAGGGGGGAAGAGGCCAAGAGAGCTGAGCCTGTTCAGCCTAGAGAAGAAAAGGATCAGAGGGGGATCTCATCAATGTGTGTAAATATCTGAGAGTGTATAGACAAAGGAGCTAGGATCAGGAGCGATGGGCACAAACTAAGACACAGAAAGCTCTATGTGAACATCAGGAAATACTACTTTACTGTGGGGTCACTGAACACTGGCACAGGTTGCCCAAGGAGGTTGTAGAGTCCCCATCCTTGGCGACAGTCAAAAGCTGCTTGGACATAGGTATCTGTCTATAGTGGCCATGCTTGACCATGGGATTTGGACCAGGTGTCCTCAAGAGGTCCCTTCCAGTGTCAGCCATTCTGGGATGCTGTGATTCAAAATCAATATGCTAGCATGCTGAAAAGCAATTTGTAAAACCTGAAAGATCTTCTGTCAAGCCACAGAACCTTAAATTGTTCCTTAAGAATCACTGTTCTTATGAAGTCTGTGACAGGCTCCTTCTTGATGCTACAAAACTAAAATCTAGGATTCCTAGAAGGATCTGAGAGAGGTTTGTGCCTTTTTTCTCCTTTATGCCCTTACTCAATGTGATGTGAATATGTTTGACATGGACAGCATGATGCATGTGTCTGATTTGATTATCTTTAAAAGCAATTGCAGAAACGGAATCAGTGTCTTCTATTCTGAAGTGTTACAATTAAGCCAACCCATTAAATGTTTAATCATTTGAGTTTGGTAAAGGATGTGTTCTAACTAGGCATATCTTTTTCAGATTAGTAGAATGTGTGCTAGGACTTTAACTTGTAAATATTTTATGTGGTTATAATAACTAATTTTATTGCTATTATGTAAAGCTTTTTCTAAAAGATAGTAAGGAAGCATGTTGCCAGTTTAAATTATATGGAAAATGGTGGTATTTTAAATGGTTCTTTAATCTTCGTTAAGAGCAGCAAGTAATGGCTTTCAACAACCATGTGTGGGAGAATTAACTGAAACAGTTGCCATATTTCTCTGTAGGTTTGTTATAAAGCTAAATTCCTGTTAATTGTTAGGAAGTTAGGATAGAACTGCAGTTACTTCATACAGTGTGCTCTGTTCAATGAAAGGCTTCAAGGAAGACATGAGTTGTTGCCCATGAATGATTAGAAGAATAGTCTTTAACCATTCATGACCAAAAATCTTCAGTATTGTTGTCTGGGAATAACTGTAATAAGCCCTACTGTGTAGAATATTAACCTTATTCCAGATGTGTTTATAATTCTAGTTGTGGCTTTGACTACAGTTTCAGATAAAATACTAGCTAATTCTGCCATTAAGTATTACTTGCATCAGTTTTTGACATAACATTTGCCACATAACAGACCATAAGTTAAAGCTTCCACAAAGGGAAAACGTCATGTAATTGTTCTTCCTTTTGAAACAGTGATCATTAATGTTCAAAAACTAAAGGTTTTCCAACTTGTGTAATACTGTTAAGAGTGCTTTCAAGAATAGCAAAATTGTCACTTTAATTGATATGTGTACTGTTATGATTTGGACTGCAAGTTTATATTTTCTTTATCATGTAAAGCATGCAAAGGTAAGAAAATTGGTTTGAAGTAATTTGGATACACACTTCTATAGGAGAAAAGTGATCCATTGAGTAAGTTTGTATGTCCTTCATGTTATACAGTACTCTTTTAACAGTATGTGTTATTTTCACGTCTTACCCTTTCATGTTATATCAGATCATAGGATAAGAAGTTTTAAAGATGTATCCAAGTATACGTTTGTCATGACCTTATTAAAGCATATGTGCTGGTATTCATAGAATTATCTGAATCTTCAATCTAGTGATAAACTTCTGTACTACTAATTCATGTGACTGTTAGTGTGAATTAAGTGCATAAAGTGTAGGGTGTTTGGTTTTGAGTTTTGTTGTTGTTGCATACCTCTTAAAAATACTAGGGAGCATAAAGTTCCTGGTCGTCACCATAAAGACTTTTAACTTCATGAGTAAACCAAAGCTTCCTTCTCACCACATAACTGCAGAAATCCTAATGCAAACTCAAGAAAAAAGTGAAAGGATGCATTTTTTTTCTATAGGTTGTGATCGGGTTATATATTGTAATCTTTACAGCCACTGAAAAGATGTAATTTATTAGAGCAATTTAAAATGTATAATGGCAATGTAATTTGATTTATTCTATATGTTGACTTTATAGCTAGTCCTGCAACCCACTTCACATCCTGTCAGTGAGTCAATTTTTCTGGTAATTCTAGATAAGTGTGTTGAGCATGTTAATAGTCCTTTTTGTTTTCTAGTTTTTAGTTACATATTGGACATATGACCATTACTTAGTTCTTTAATTAAAAAAATTAATTGGTTGTGTTTTGTAATGTGAGGTATCTTATTCTCTGAACAGATGTGAAATTGCAGGTAAGCAGTTCAAAATTCTGAATGCTAACAAAAACAGTGCCAGACTTATTCAAAGCACACCAAAGTGTAACTAGGACATAACCTAGGCAGAGTTTAAAGACTAATTAGGGAAATAGTAGACGTAGTCTTTTAATTTTCTTGGGACGTGGCTCCAGTCCTAACAACATGGAGAGCAAGCGAAATAGAAAAATCATCAAAGGTCTACAATAAAGCAGTAGGGTGTCTGGGAGAAGTACTCTATAACTTGGAAGATTTGAAGGAGGGGAGAGGAGGAATGATTACAGAATAAAGACAAATCATGTTGTCGTGTTTTATGCCTCTTGTAATAGAAGCTCAAAAATACTGGTGAAATTTGAAAGGTGACAGATTTCAAACAGATAAAACAAGATTATTTCCCTTTTTTGGTTTAGATGTGTGTCCTTTAGCTCGTTGAGCTGAAATGAAACTTGCTGCCTTGTAAAAAGGTTCAAGTGTGTAGATTTCTAATAGATGACTGAGGAAGACTGAGTTCTTTGAAGCTTCTTTCAGTGTGTGTATGTATTTCTTGTCCTTCATATACTTGCTGACTGCTTGTGGTGGGCTTTGATTTGGGGAGGGGAAGTACTGCTTGAAATGTGGAGGAAGAGTTGTGACTTTCTTTTAGTTTGTTTTACTGGGGTTCTGTGGATGCCTCTTACAACCTACTATTTTAATGTTTTACTTGAAGGTTAGCTGAAGGAAATGGAGGAGAGCAGTTACTGCATTTTAGCTGAGTCTGTGTAAGGATATGAAAATAGAGGTTAAATCTGAGTAAAGAATTTGAGGTCTACTGTTGAGATTTTCTTTAAACTGTATTAATATATTTTTCTAAGAGGAGAATTGTAGCAAAGAAATTGGCAAGGATAAATTATATGTGCTGGCAACAGTGTAACCAGTGCTTCTAAGGAAATTATTTAAAATAAGGCGACCACGTTCTTTTTTAATAAACAGATGGAAATAAAAAGAGGTATTTTGGTGTGTTTCATTTTTATCCTGGTTGAGTATCGGGTTTCCTGAAGGTAACCTCTCATTTTGTCACTGGAAAGTTCCACATAGTGTGAAATGCTGTGCTCTAGAGTGGCAAAGACAACCTTGCCCTGTGGCTGTAAATTAGGCTTTGTGTGGAAATAAGCAGGGTTTACTTTTTTGTTTTGTTTAATGAGACAAGCTTGTAGAATTACCTTGTTTCGGTATTCTAGCAGAACAAATACTGTCAACATTTGAATTTCCTCCATTTTGTGTGTCTATTGTAATCAGAAAGCAGGAATCTCCAAAGAGACCCTTAAAGCGTTAGTTGAGGGTGTCACAGAGGCTCGAGTGTTGGAGCAATTATGAAATAGTTACCGTAGGCCCTTCTCACAAACTAAGTCAAAAAGAAAGGTGCAGACTTGAGTCCATCTTTCTCTGAAAGTCTCTGTTGGTTTTCACACTGGCATTGTTTCATTGTAAACCTGTGGGCTTACCTAAAAGGTGAGAGGACAGCTTTTCTTGAAATTCCTTGCATTCTGGCAGCTTAAGAGCTCCTACAGAATCTTTGGAGAGAACAGAGATGAAAGTCGGTTAAAATGGTTTAATAACAGAATTACAAATTCCATCCACTCTCTTTTTCAATCTACAGAGTGTTAGCATTGAATTTAATATGCTAAAGTAAAGTAATCACTTCAGGAAATGGAGGGAGGTAATTGATACTTTTTGATGCAATAATTCAGATAACTTCTCAAGATTTAATAAAGCGACATGAATATTTTGAGCAGCTTATTTACTTAAATTTCTATTTTTCTAAAAGTCAGCTTTGCTGTTAGCACACCTATAAATTGAGTTTTATAACTACAGCTTGGGCTAATTGCACAGGGGATAATGCAGTGACTCAGTGACTTTAAGGATAGTGATCAAAGTTCCTTACAACAACAGAAAAAATACTGGACTAATAAGAAAAAGTGATCCAGGAATATTTTAGAGGCATTTATTAAACCACCATTTTCGTATTAGGATACTTTTAAATTTTTTTTTTCATAGTTGGTCAATATATTAACATTGTATCTTCTCTCTTGTAATTCCGGTTGTCTGAGGACACAGAATGTAATCCCTTTATTTCATGTTTGGCTTTATCACATTCGTCTTGGTAAAACACACAATGTTAACCTGTATAATTTAACAAAGATACATGGTGACTAAAATTATTTTCCTCCTTTGGGAATCTTTGTGATAATAATTTCAGAATCCATGGGAAGTCTCCCCCTGTTTTAGTGATCCATTTGTATCCAAATTTTCATTTAAATAATCTTGCATTTTGCTTTGAGCCGGTAACTTGCTTTGAGTTGCTTTAGTAGATGTATTTTGGGGTGTAAGACTTCTGTATCTTGTATGGAAATTTTTAAAAGTGAAAGTCAAAAAGTGTTGTCTTTGGATAATAATAAATATAAGTATCAACATTTTGTCTGACATAGTAACCATTTTTGAGTCTTATTTACTATCATACAAGATGTCAAGTGGAAAGAAACGTATCACTTCCTTGTTTATCTTTTTCCAGACATTTAATGAAGATGTAAGAATCAAATGGTTCTTGCTTTAAATACGTCTTGTATCTGAGGGGAATCTGTTTTTTTCCTTCTGCTTCTCAAACTGCTTTTTGAGTAATGGCAGCTTGTTAAGAAAAGGCTTCCTTCATTTATGTTGAAATTAATAAATTACCTTTTATTGAATTCTTTGGGAAGTGAACACAGTTTAGGTTTATTTGTAAGTAACAAATATGGATTATTTTATGTAATTTAAAAAAAAATCTTTAGGTTTGTGGCTGACTTACTGGAATGTAGTGTTTGTCCATATGACAATTCAGTAGTAAAAAACTGAGTTACCTTGAGGTTGTATTTTGGTATTTCATAGAATCATAGAACGTTTGGGCTGGAAAGGATCTTAGGGATCATCTAGTTCCAACCCCTTGCCATGGGCAGGGACACCTCCCACTAGACCAGGTTGCTCAAAGCCTCATCCAGCCTGGCCTTGAACACCTCCAGGGATGGGGCATCCACAACTTCCCTGGGCAACCTGTTCTGGTGCCTCACTACCTTCACAGTAAAGAATTTCTTCCTAATTTCTAGTCTAAATCTGCCCTCTTCAAATTTAAATCCATTATCCCTCATACTGTCACTACATGTCCTTTTAAAAAGCCCCTCCCCATCTCTCCTGTAGGCCCCCTTCAGGTACTGGAAGGCCACTATAATGTCCTCGTGGAGTCTTCTCTTCTCCAGGCTGAACAACCCCAACTCTCTCAGCCTCTCCTCAGAGGGGAGGTGCTCCCGCCCTCTGACCATCTTTGTGGCTCTCCTCTGGACCTGCTCCAACAGCTCAACGTCCTTCTTCTGTTGGGGGCCCAGAGCTGGATTCAGTACTCCAGGCGGAGCCTCACGAGAGCAGAGTAGAGGGGGAGAATCACCTCCCTTGACCTGCTGGCCACACTCCTCCTGATGCAGCCCAAGATCCAGTTGCGCTTCTGGGCCACAATCGCACACTGCTGGCTCATGTTCAGTTTTTCATCTACTGACACACCCAAGTCCTTCTCCTCAGGGCTTCTCTCTATCCGTTCTCTGCCCCGCCTGTATTTGTGCTTGGGATTGTCCCAACCCACGTGCAAGACCTTGCACTTGGCCTTGTTGAACTTCATGAGGTTTGCATGGGCCCACCTCTCAACCCTGTCAAGGTCCCTCTGGATGCCATCCCTTCCCTCCGGCATGTCCACCACACCACACAGCTTGGTGTCATTGGCAAACTTGCTGAGGGTGCACTCAATCCCACTCTCCCTGTCACCAACAAAGATGTTAAACAACACTGGTCCCAGTACCAATCCCTGAGGAAAGCCACTTGTCACCGGTCTCCACTTGGACATTGAGCTGTTGACTCTCTGAGTGCGGCCATACAGCCAATTCCTTATCCAGTGGGTGGTCCATCCATCAAATCCATATTTTTCCAATTTGGCCACCAGGATGTCGTGTGGGACAGTGTCAAATGCTTTGCAGAAGTCCAGGTAGGTAACGTCAGCTGCTCTTCTTTTCTCCACTGATGCCGTAACTCCATCATAAAAGGCCCCCAGGTTTGTCAGGTACAATTTGAACAGTGGATTTTAAGTTATGCTGTAACTTGATTCTCTAGCCTTAGAAGTATGTAAGTATATTATTTCTTAGCACACTTTAAAAATACTGTTTCAAGGTTAACCTGACTGAAGCATGAAGTGATTGTTTATAAAATAGTTGATGAAGAAGTAAGACTATAATAATTTTTTTAATATTTTTGAAGTAAAATACTGAGACTCCAGCTGACACACATATTTCAGAATCTATTTATTTAGAATCATAAACTGGAAGGTATGCTGGAAAATAGCAGTCGTTGTGAGTAGGGAAATATTTTAAGATTTTAAAACAAGTTAAAAGTAAGATCAGTCTATAGGAGAACAAATGGATTTCATCAGTAATGCAGTGTCTTCTGTGTCTTTTAATTCGAGAGTATAAATGAAAGTGAAACGGAGAATTTGAAGTTTAACATCACAAGTTTGTGCCTGTAGTATTTCCTCCGTGCTTGCCTAGCTCTTTTTTCTAAGCTTTTATTAATTGAATGATGAAATAGGAATCACAAGTATCGGTAAAGCAGTACTGGTATTTTTATCTACATAATCACCTCTACTCTGCTGTGGAGTTAATTAGGACACATCACACGAGATTCTTTTGTTGTCCTAGCATAACCTTAAAATGTCTTGATAGGTGGAACGTAAATTAATACTTCAAAATATTCAATAGGTTGTATGAACAAGAAATATGCAGGTAGGTGCAAAAAAAGGACTGCTATAGATATTGGCTGTTTATTTATACAGAAATAACTTGCAGCATTTAATTTAACTTATAAAATTGATGTAATCTATTTGAGTTACACTGGCCATTGAAAAAGCAGGTGGTTGGTTTGTTAGTTTTGTTTTTGTTTAGCAAAGAGCATGATTGGAGATGGGAAGCTTAGAACAGCAGCACTGAATGGTGGGGGAAGAATTAGAGGTCTACATACACACAATTTTGCATATAAAGCATTTTATTGTCTGCTGTGATCACCAGCTTATGCAGCCTGCAGGCATCCCAATAATGCAAGTACCAAGTAACCCCTCTTATTGTGTGACTGGTTTCTGAATGAAAGTCAAAATGTGCAGCAATTAAAGCAACTGTAGATAATGCTATTAAAAACATAAAACTTGGGACAAGAGGTAGGGCAAATTCAGGAGGCCAGGTCCTCAGAACTTGCTTTTTCTACACACCCAGAAGTAGTTCTTTCCCATTCTGACACAAATTCTTTTTTTACCCAAGTTTATTGGGGATTTTCAGTCTTAGCTGCCACTTCCATTTAATCTTTCAGCCTGATAACCTGCCTGTCTAGTTTGCAGTGAGTGGAGTCTTTTTTTAAAAACAGAGCAAAACAGACACATTGTTTGTGCTTTTTCCACAATGAAGTACTCAGTGACTCTGGTGTAATATTAAGCAAAAAGAAACCAATGATACACACGCAGAAGTACCATCAGAAAACTGCATTTCAGCACCAGTGAGAGAATGGTATTTCAGATGGGGCTTTGCAGTATCTTGCTTTCAGACAGACATGGCATTGTGACGGTTCTGTGACCTACAGCAATTCATCATCTTTTAGTTAGTCACTTTTTCATTGTGCATTGAGATTTTTAATTGAAAACATTTTTACAAAGCAGAAGATATCTTAGAAAATATATGGAAAATGTACTTTTGAGTAAATATTTAATAGAATTTCTATAATTTTATTTTCAGTGAGTAGTTAATTTTCCTGTACTTTTTGTATAAAATAACTTACTTATGCAAACTCATTATTACTTTTAAAGCTTCTTGGTTGAGTTTAAATCAATTTAAACAAAATGATAAATTTAAGTTATGAGAGATTTTTAGTGTAAAGTGGTTCATTACAAAACAGCACAAACTATGAACTTGACAGGTTACTGAGAATATGATGGAGTATGTAGGGAAGTCTCAAGTTTTATGGTTTTAAGCTGGCAGCTTATGCGCATGTGGAAATTGTAAGGAATTCTTATTTTACTTTGTGCATTCAATAAGAGTAGTAATTTTTATTTGTTTGAATACTGGTAGAATAGCAGCCTAAATGGCAGAAAATCCAAATCCCTTCCTCTAGATGGAAATACTGATAACTCTGTGATTTTTCCAGATTAAAGCCCAGCATTTCATGAGTTCTGTTTTCAGTTTCTTAAGATGCGTCCTCTATAAAATACCTGATTGAGTAAATTGTGGATTTCGTGTGGTATTTGATGTTCTGTTGATTCTCAAAAAGGGTCTGGCAAGCTGACTACTCTTTTTTTTCCTTTTCTTTTTTGCCAAGATGATGGAGAAGAAAGAGTTATAATTGCTAGCACAATATGTAACTACATAGCTTGTCTCTGATCCTGTGAGGCTTTATGCTGCCTTAAAGGGCCTCTTAAAACTTTCCCTCACCTGTAAGTCTTCTCAATGCCAGTATACCTGAATAGGTAATTTTAATCTATTTTTTCTCACTGTAGTGTAATTTTTTTTTCACTGACATTTTCCTATTGCTGCTATTCTTTAAACTTTCTTTAAAAAGAGTAAAGTTGTCTTTTTTTCTGCAAAGTACCAGATTTGTGGTGCTATGCAATAGTAGAAGAATGAGAAATTTCTGTTGTGATAAATGAGTCCGGCTTTCTAGAAAATATGTAACTTGGACTTGAATATTTGCTTTCATGAAAACTTGATGATTTGATTCTAAATTGTGGACATCAGTAAAAAGTGCACTGTAAATTTTGGGCCAGGTGATTGTCTTCATATGCTCACGTACTTGAAGGCATTTCCTTTGTAGGTCTGTCATCAGCAATTACTGATTGACTCTCACTGGTTGTATCCTGCAAATGCATCCGGCATCTCCTGAACAGCTCACAGCTTCATTTGGGCTAGACTATAAAACAAAACAATTTAAAAAGTGCTGTATTCTGTTGGAGCTATGATAATCTTAGTAGGAAAGAACAATGGATACTGTACAAATACATGCTTTAGGCCTGATATAGATTAACGTATCTCAGTTAACAGTTATGCAGTGATGTCCTTGTGGGTTAGATTACGGATAGATAGTACTGCATGACTGATTAAGCTATTATTGTACAAAACACAACATTATGTAAGCAATTACTCATGTTGGCTTTTCCTTCACGTGTTGTTATAGTAAATACTAGAGTAGAAAACTGTAGTCAAGTTGAGCTTACATCACTAGCTATCACACTTCAAAAGGGGTGATGGTAAGATTTTTCTGACATTATTTATGCTCCTCTATGACTTAAGATACTTTGAAAAATTATCTTGTAAACATCCTAGATTGTAGGATGGGACTTTTCTTTTTACTCTTTCATTGCATAAATCATCTGCTGCATGCGAGCAAAGAAGTGTAAGCGTGTTAGGGTAATACCCTGCCTGTAGGATTATATTATGAACCACAATCTTTGTATAAATAACATGCAGTTACTTTTAGCATTTTAACATTGATGGAGACCAGTAATTTTTAATTACATTACCAGATCTGTATTGATCAACACTTAAAACATAAAATTGAATTAATTTTCTATAATGTGTCATGATAGCTGAGGATATTACTTTGCAGCAGTCAGCAAGTATGTGGGAGATTTTAGAAAATGTCTTTGGCTTTCCCTCTTGGCGTTAAACTATGATAAGAAGGGAAAAAAACTATTGTAATTTATTAATAACTAATGAGAGACTGCAGTATGCACTTAGGAAATTCTTATCTTAAAAGTCTGACAACCTTTGCCGGTATCCTTCTTCTGGTGTTTATTTCTACTTCTGCTACTTCAGATGGTAACACTTGGGAGCTGTGATTAGACTTCTGTGAATAATTTGTTATTTTTTTTAAATGAAGTAGACTAAAAAGTTGTTTTGGCTATAGCAATGTTTTAGGATTTTTGTCTGGTCCCTGTCCCCCATGTTGTTGTCATCCCCCCAACCCTGCAATGTTTTGGAGGTACACTTTTTCAATATAATGTGCCAGAGTTCACTTCTCAAGTGTGGATCTGGCTGAGGTGGATGCTGCTGGCTGTATGCCTCCCATTATTTTTCAAATGTTCAGACATTTCATTAGCGCTGTTTGTATCCACATTCTGCTACCCTGAGGACATAGAGAATTGACTACAGGACCTAGGCAGCTCCTTCTGATCAGTCTTCCCAAGAAAAACTGGAAAAAGACTGTTTTTCTGGTTTTAGAGTCTGTTGGCAAGAAGTAAAAAGTAGCTGAGTGTCAACAGTTCTGCACTGTACTGCCCTGGAATTACTTTGAGGTAGCGTCTTAGGAAAAAGACTCCTTTCCTGTCTGTTTCAGAGAGGTGAATGACAATGAAGTTGTCATGGTTAATCTACTGCTTGTAGCTTTTCATGTAGGTAGGTGACAGAGACCACATCATAACTTGCTTTCAAAATTGGTTTTTAACTTTCAAATTTTTTACTATGTTTGGTATTTTTTTTCTCAAAAACCTCCCTTGATTTTGTGTTGTTTTGCTTCTGTTTTTTAATTACTGTAGTAGGACAGGAACCACCTTCTGAACAGTAGGAAACTACATTGGAAGGGTAGCGACTCTTACTGCTTTTTCCAGTTAAGATAGTGTATAGTGAAAGTGTAACTTACTGGAGCCCAGTCACCCATATTGCAGGCAACATCAGCTGCTTTCTGGAGTTAGCTGCTAGCAGAAATTTGTCAGCAACAGTTGGTTAAAATTTTTGGGTTGGTTGAATATGAGGTTTCTAATTTCTGTTTTCTCTCTCTGGTGCCCATTTTGGGAAGAGAGGTCAGGTTGTTGGGAACAAAAACTTTTCCTGTCCTTTCAACATCAGATGCTTGCTGACCCTGGGGTTGCTTATACAGATACTCAAAGTGCATCTGTAGATCCCATAAAGCTACTTTGCTTCTTCAGCAGCATTGGGAGCTTTATTGCCCGTGTTGTAGACAGTGACGGGCAGTAGTTACTGCCAGTTGATTTGCTTTTTTTTTGTCTCCAAGAGAAGTTATGATGATGTACAAGATCTAACAGGACCCATAGCTAAAATCATTCTGAATTCCTGCACGTATCAGCAGAAGTGGAGCATATATGTTCTTTGACATTCCTTAAGTAGTCAGTGGATGCTAGATTGTCTGTCAAAGCACACTTCTTTCTTTTTTTTTTCTAGATATACTGTTTCTTCAAGCTGCAGTAGCTTGAATTTTTCAACATAAAATCTACTGGAAAAAAATTCACCTGGCTTGAGCTATAAGGGTACTTGTTTGCTGTTGAAAATCCTTATTGTATTTCTAAGAGGAAGATAGTCTGTTGCAGAAGATGTTGAATAATTGTTACAGTATTGCTTTGACTTGGCAAAACATATGGGTGTATGTTGAAGCTCCTAAATTTGTGCTCATTGCTTTTTTTTTACTTATATTAAGAATATATTGAAATGTTTTGTTCAAGCAGATTCTATTCCCATTAAAGAAGTGGGGTTTTATAATTAAAAAAAAGGGGGGGTTTAACATTTTTATATCCATGAGACTGTTTATACATTATCTTCACAGTTATCTTCAGTTTTCTGGAGTGTCACCTTACTTTCAGTTGTTAAACAAAAACTCCCCTGTGTTTCATGATATGAATGGAATGCAAGGGGGGGGTGGAGAGGGAAAGGAAATGCCATATGATTCTTCTGCTGCAACCTCTTGTTCTGTCCTATCTTCTGTCTTGAATAGTAACACTCCATATTTGCATGGTCCTTAAATTGTTGTTTTTTGCTAATTTTGTTATTAAAACAGGCAACAACAGAGCGACCTTTTATACAGAAGCTATTTCGACCAATTGCTTCAGGAGGACAGTTGCATACTTTGGGAGATCTGATAAAAGATGTGTGTCCTAGTGCTATTGCTCCTGAAGGTACTGTAGAAATAACTTTTGTCCAATAAGATAATTTTTTCTGTTGATTTATTGCTTGTTTTTTTAATATGGGGATTTTGGAGGTAAACTATATCTCAGTACCAGAGTTTCAAACTTCACTCCTTCCTGGCCCCTTAATGTGCCCATTATATATCACCTACAATGTTTGGAGAGAACAAGGCTGAATCCTTAAGCACTCCTAAAAAAATTAATCTCTGGAAGTTTTATTTTAAAATTCATATACTCATTTGCCATCATGCTATTCTTAATAAAAACACTCACATGCTATTTTCTGGATTTATAAAAGATGTTCTAAAAGCAATGTCAACAGTTAAGTTTTATTTTCAGTTACCTTTAATTTCATATTGCATAAACCTTTTGTAAGTAAAACTCCAAAACTGATAGAAATTTAAGAAGTTTTCAGAATATTTTTTTCCTAGTTTTTTGAAGCCCAAACTTTTAAAATGTGCCAAAAAAGAAAGAGATTGTTATAAGTAAGTAATAGTTTGTGTACGGTTACGAAGTAGTATTATGTGACAAGATACCGGTTCATGTAGCATTTCATACAAAAGCATTTGTTGATCAGCACTTATTCAGAAAAATAAGGATTTCTGGATGCCGTTTTAGCCTCAAAGTTTACAACTATGGGAATTCTGATATACGTTTTAGGTGGGATAAATGTAAAAGTTATGTACTCTGCAAATGATGAACAAAATTATTTAATGTGAAATGTTTTTCATCTTGTTCTTGCTGTTGTCTTACCAGTGCCTGTAAATGGGTAACTTTCTTCTGCAGTCCAAAAATTGCAGTTTTTTTCGAGAAAAGTCTGACATTCTAGAGAAGATCGTGGCACAGAATTTACTAGTGTAGTATCAGTATCTTTTGTCAGTAAAGCACTAAATTTGAAATCAGTGTAAAAATCTATATGATGTTGTACATGAAATCTGTGTAATTCAAAATCAAACAATTGTCCTGGATTTCTTTAAGTATGGTGATCTTAGAAATCGACTGAAATCTTGAAGTTTTTTTTTTACCCATGTTTAATACTTGTTAATATGTGGAAACAGTTTCCAAAAATAACAAAAGACAAGAAAAAATATGGAATGTTACTAGCCATGTGTCCATTTTTCCTAAAGCTACCATAAATTTCAGAGCATAATTATAGATATCAACTAACCATCCAAAATATAAAGCAAGATACAAATAGATGCTTGAATGTCAACGCAAGCAAGTTTAGCTATCTTTAAGTACTTAAGTGTGAGGATCTTACAGGCACTAGTGAAAAGGTACAAAGTAAATTTAGAAAAAAAAGAGTAAGAAGGTTGATGCATTTTGACTTGGAAGGCAGTCAAGAGCACAAATTAAATGAAAAAAACTCGAAGCATTTGTGCAAAAGTTATTCCAGGATATAATGGATGTTAAATTTTTATGTGGATTTGCAAAAGTTGCAGTTAGGGAATGTGCTAGTTACTACCTTTATTAAAAACCTGAATGTAATGTAGTTTTATCTGACTACCAATGACTTGATGCTTCCAATTAGTAGGCCTTCTTTTCAGATGTTGACAAATGCATCAACCTTTAATAGCAGAACAGAAATGTGCTATTCTAAGTTTCTTGTTTCATTTTTGTTAGAGGCTAAAATAAATGCTATACTGCTTACTCAATGGAGGACAAAAATGGTGATTACTTAGAATAAAACAAACTGAAACTATCCTTACGCTTAGGAACAATTTGAAATTTGGTGGAAGGGTTTCCTTGTATTGGCATATACCTGTCTGTTCTTGTACAAATCTCCTTAAGTTTGGCCTAGTTTTGATCCTTAAGATTCTATTGAGCAACTTCCAAATGTAGAGTTTAATAAATTTGATCCCCCGTATGGGTGTGAGCTATCTAGGATTCAGGAGAATTTCTTCTGTAATGCGGCTGTGTGTTGTTGTGTTGTTCAGCTGTTTCTCTTCTGTTGTCAGTGTTCTCCTCCTCTTCTGGTAGATAACAGAAGGAAAGCTGTCTGAGTGAAATGCAGAAAATAATGTGAGCTCTTGAGGTGATATGGGGGTAGACTGATACACAGAGCCAGTGGAGGGGGAGGCAGACTGACTGGATAAGTAATTTGGAAGAAAATGAGGGATCTGGGAGTCATTAAATGTGATGGGGAGAGCGACTATAAACAATGTGGCAGGATGAAAGAGATTGGGGCAAAAGCCAAAAACTGACATAATAACTGTGAACACCTGGACAGAGTACGTGGGGTATAGGAGATGATAAAAGGATGAGGGAGAAAAAGCAGCATACTGCATGTGGATGATACACTGAGATTGTGCAAGACATCTGTGAAAGAACGGAAGTCCTGCTGGCAAAGTGATTTGGATGGTCTGGCAACCCGTTTGGAGAACCAAATATATCAAAACTTGAAAAGAAGGGCTGTTTGCACTGGCAGAAGAAGATGCAGGTGGATAGGTGGTGAGGTGGAGCTGGCGATAGTCAGATAAGGGACTGGGGAAAACTTGGTTCACGGTTTGCTGTACAGGTAGACTGCACCCCAGACAGGAACACAAAGTAGAAAGTTAGGCATGGCGACATGGACAGAAAAAAAGACCTAGGAGATAAATCAGGAAGAAGGAAAACTAGGACAAAATGAAGGAATGAGAGAGAAAGGATCAGACTTATGGAAAATGATGTGAAAAGATGGGTGCCCATGACAGCAGTGATTCTTACTGCTGAGGAACGTGCACAGGGAAGGTCAATGCGCTTACGAGGTGTGAAGGAGAGCACTGGTTTAGGCTTTACTGCTTCAGTTCATCATACTCTGTTCACTGATGATTCACCTTAGCCAATAAGTGAACTTTGATTATTCTCTTGGTTGGCTTAATCCACTCATCTCATTCACTATTCAGATGTAATGTGCACCGTATTTACTGTTCGTGCTCTAAAACATCTTTGAGCTATTACAAACAGAGAGACTGCATAGTATAACTACTGAGTTTTGCCTATAGAAATGTTAGCAGCCATAAGAAGGACATACTTCTCCCTTTTCCAGCAAGTGGACTAGAATAGAACAGAATGTTTCAGTTGGAAGGGACCTACAACAATCATCTCATCCAACTGCCTGAGCAATTCAGAGCTGACCAGAATTTAAAGCATTTTATTAACGGCATTGTCTAAATGCCTCTTAAACACTGATGGGCTTGGGGCATTGACCACCTCTCTAGGAAACCTGTTACACTGTTTGACCACCCTCTTGGTGAAAAATGCTTCTTAATGTCCAGTCTAGAATCCTGAGACTACAGAATCTGAGCATGTTTGTGCTGCTGAAATCTCCCTTAAACACACTCAGTCAATTCATTTTCTCTTTGTTGCTGGTTCACTGAGAGCTTAAAAAGCTTCCTCTGTCAATGGATGCTCTATCAGTTCAAAATGCAGAGGAGATGGTGGAGTTGAGTATTTCTATCCATTTTATGAGCATATGAGAATTTAATTTGCAATAATTTTTTTTTGAAACCCGGGAAACTATGCATAAATGTTTTTCTTTTAAAGTAGTTGCATCCATTTGAAGTTGAATGCTTGAAATTTAGAAGGTTACAGTTCTAGACTGCCTCTACAATATGAATTTCTATACACAGGCACACTGATCATTTTACAGCTTATCACTCTCCACTTCTCATCTCCCTTTGTTTTCTGTTAGACTCTTGTCTTCCTGCACAGGCTGAGCATGTTTTAGTGTCAGGGCTGTGTAGTGAAAAATCATTGTCCTGATTGTTGAAATGATGGATGGCAAATTAATGTACTTCAGGAACTATTGTAATTAAGGCAGCCGGATACTGCCTTTGGGAATTGAATTTGGTGCTTCCTCCCTTAAGGAGTTCACAATCTTATTGGCATCATGGAGACATGGTGGGATGGTTCCTATGACTGGAGTGTTGGAATGCAGGGATACAGGCTCTTTAGGAAGGACAGGCAGGGGAGATGAGGAGGGGGTGTTGTCCTCTATGTCAGGGACCAGTTGGAGTGCATGGAGCTGGATGGATGGGAGCAGAACCAGAGCTAGTGGGTCAGGATTAAAGGGTGGACAGGGACAGGCAACATTATACTGGGGGTCTGCTACAGGCCACCCAACCAGGAAGACCAAGTGTATGAGGCTCTCTATAGACAGACAGGAGCAGCCTCATGCTCACAAGCCCTGGTCCTCATGGGGAATTTCAGCCACCCTGTTATCTGTTGGAGGGACAGCACAGCACAGGCAGGCCAGGAGGTTCCTGCAATACGTCAATAACTTCCTTCTTTAAGTGACAGAGGAACCAACAAGGAATGGTGCTATGCTGGACCTTATTCTTACCAATGGGGAGTAGCTGGTGGGGAATGTGAAGCTCGAGCAGCCTGGGATGCAGTGACAATGAAATGCAAGAGTTCAGGATCATTAGGGCAGCAAGGAGGGTGCACAGCAAACTCACTACCCTGTACTTCAAAAGAGTAGACTTTGACCTCTTCAGGGATCTGCTTGATAGAGTACCATGGGATAAAGCCCTAGAGGGAAGGGGGGCCCAAGAAAGCTGGTGACTATTCAGGGATCACCTCCTCCAAGCTCAGGAGCAATGCATCCCAACAAAGAGGAGGCCTGCATTGATAAACAAGGATCTCCTGGACAAACTTGGACACAAAAAGGAAGCAAGGACAGGTAGCCTGGGATGAATACAGAAAAATTGTCCAAGCAGCCAGGGATCAGTTTAGGAAAGCTAAATCCCTGAGAGAGTTTAATCTGTCCAGGGACATAAAAGACAACAAGAAGAGCTTCTATAGGTATGTCGAGGATAAGAAGACGACTATGGAAAATGGGGGCCCTCTGGAAGGAAAAAAAAGACCTGGTTACCTGTGATATGGAGAAGGCTAAGGTACTCAACTTTTTTGCCTGTCTGCACCAGCAAGTGCTCAAGCCACACCACCCAAGTTGCAGAAGGCAAAGGCAGGGAATGGGAGAAGGAAGAATCACCCAGTGTAGAAGATCAAGTTTGAGACCATCTAAGGAACCTGAAGGTGCACAAGTCCATGGGACCTGATGAAGTGCATCTGTGGGTCCAGAGGGAACTGGCAGATGAAGTTGCTAAGCCACTGTCCATGCTATTGGAGAAATCGTGGTAGTCTGAAGTTCCCACTGACTGGAAAGGGGGAAATATGCCTGCAATTTTTAAGAAGGGGAAAAAAGGAAGACCTGAGGAACTACAGGCTGGTCAGTCTCACCTCTGTGCCTGGCAAGATCATGGAACAAATCCTCCTGGAAATTATGCTAAGGCACATGGAAAATAAGGAGGTGAATAGTGACAGCCAGCATGTCTCTACTAAGGGCAAATTGTGCCTGCCAAATTTGGCAGATTTCTGCAGTGGTGGATAAGGGGAGACGAACTGACATCATATACCTGGACTTGTGCAAAGCATTTGACGCTGTCCTGCATGACATCCTTATCTCTAAACTGGAGAAACATGGGTTTGCTGGAAGGACCACTTGGTGGATAAGGAACTCGCTGGATGGTCACACTTAAAGAGCTGCGATCACCAGCTTGGTGTCCAAGTGGAGAACAGTGATGAGTGGTGTTCTGCAGGGGTCAGTACTGGGACCAGTGTTGTTTAACATCTTTGTGGGAGACAGGGAGAGTGGGATTGAGTGCACCCTCAGCAAGTTTGCCCATGACACCAAGCTGTGTGGTGTGGTGTGGTGGACACGCTAGAGGGAAGGGATGCCATCCAGAGGGACCTTGACAGGCTTGAGAGGTGGGCCCATGCAAACCTCATGAAATTTAACAAGTCCAAGTGCAAGGTCCTGCACATGGGTTGGGACAATCCCAAGCACAAATACAGGCTGGGCGGAGAATGGATTGAGAGAAGCCCTGAGGAGAAGGACTTGGGGGTGTCAGTAGATGAAAAACTGAACATGAGCCGGCAGTGTGCAATTGTGGCCCAGAAGGCCAACTGGATTCTGGGCTGCATCAGGAGGAGTGTGGCCAGCAGGTCAAGGGAGGTGATTCTCCCCCTCTACNGGATGAGGGGTAATGGCTTTAAGCTGAAAGAGGGTACATTTAAATTAGGTATAAAGAAGAAATTCTTCACTATCAAGGTGGTGAGGCTCTGGAACAGGTTGCCCAGAGAAGTTGTGGATACCCCATCCCTGGAGGTGTTGAAGGCTGGGATGGATGAGGCTTTGAACAGCCTGGTCTAGTGGAGGGTGTCCCTGCCTGTGGTAGAGTGGTTGGAACTTGATGGTCTTTAAGGTCCCTTCCAACCCAAACCATTCTATGATTCAGTGATACATATGTAATACTAGGCAAGCTGAGTGTTACAAAACCACCCGTTTTATAGAGAGGAGCACCAGAAAAAAAAACAGTGATTCAACATGAGTGTTCTGCTGAACAACTTGCTTGCTGGTACTTGGAATCAGTAAGAGCTCTGTGACTCTGAGCGTGCAAACACCAGGTACTCTGTGAAGTCAAATTCTAGTCCTCTCATTACTTTTCTTCTCACCCACCTTCCAAAAAATTGATACATCTGACCATAATGTCTCTTTGACTTCAGCATGTGATATATAAAATTATTATAATAAAGTCTCTTTCCACAGGAAAATCTTGATGAAACCGTTTCTGAAGGAAAAAGTAGTTTTTGGTCAAGACTGTTTGAATTTCATTATATCAAAAATTATCTTCTTTGGACCTTTTTTAGTATCTTGTAATTTTTATTCTTGTAAACTTACGTGGTTTGTCTTAATCTACAATTTATAGTTATTCTGGTCAAGGCATTGAAATAATGTAACAAAATAGAATACATTATCAAAAGTATGTTAGAAAATGATGGCAAACTCTTTTCCACATCTGGATTTTCAGACTTTATTCAGCATTATGGAAGCTTAAATCTACTTAATTTTTCTGAACAAAGGAAAAAAAGTAGTATCTCTATCTGTTGAACTTTTTTTTTCCTTTTTCTTCTATGGTTTTCTCTGTTCCAGTGAGTTTTCATTCAACGGGAAGCTTCACGGTAATTGTGATGATTGCTTGTCTATGGTGACATCCATAACTGAGCTTTGTGCCGTGGGAACACAGAGAATATATGATTTTCAGACTCAGCATTTGTAGCCATATACATGAGCTGTTCCTGCTGCCAGATACTTAAGGACCACCACAAGAAGAGGGAGGGAAGGGTTTCGAGAACCACCCACAGTGTCTATATGCCTTTGCTTTAGGAAACATGGATATAATTAAGTCTCTCTTTTAACTGTGCTGAGAAAAAATATTTCAATGAAAAAATGTATTTATATATATGTGAATTGAATATATATGTTGATTACCAACAGTTGAGAACACAGTGTGAAGAATGTTGTCAGAAGTAAAACAGGTTAAATAGTGACATTAAAACACTGATAGTGAAAATGGTCTTTGTAAAATACTGTGTCAATATTACTTTGGACTGTTACAGACTGTGGGTAGCTGTTTAGATACTGCATTTTATTTAAATTAGCTTATGAAATTATTTATTCAAGGCTTTCATTGTTTGTTTAAGTGCCCTAAAAAATAAAAACTGGAGCAGTTATTAACGTAACCCATAGTTTCCTGTCTCTCCTCAAACTGGTCCTTTATTCAGTTCAGATTAATGAATACTGTACAGTGCTCACCTTTCTGGATTGCTAAATAGTTTAATCTCCTTAAACTGTTCATCAGAGGAAAAAGTGATGGATGACCCTTAAAGGCTTTTTGCCATGGTCTTTGTTAGACCAAAGGGAAGAGTGGCTTCTACTTAGAGTATCCTTTATCTCTTCAGACTGCAAGGAGTGTTAGCTTGATCTTTTTTTGTCCTTAATCACTGCAGTGGAGTTGTTGCAGAGAGTATAGCAGTTTGCAACCCATTTGACAAAATACATACAAAGCAATTTGTACACTACTAGTAATGATCGGAAAATGTGAAGAAAAGCAGTACAGCAGTACTTGGAATTAGAACAAGCACTAAGAAGCCAGTGCAGTTCTTTAAACTTTTGGCAATAACTTTGATTATCTTGACTGTAAAGGATACAGTGTGTCTCTAGAACAACAAGGAGAATGACTACCTTTATTAGTAGCAAACATCTTTAAGAATACTAAAATGTTGAGAGAACTTTCAGAGAAGATGCTCTTTTTTCACCTTTCATTACTCCTACTGCAGTACCGTACAGCACTTTCTTCCAGAAGACTAGGTTTGACCTAATCTAATACAACCCTTTCTAGTTTTCTGTCTAAATGAGTATTTAGATAGTAAATGTGTTAAATCAGGTATTTAGAGAGTTGGGGAGGCACTCTTTATCAGGGAGTGTAATGAGAGAACAAGGGGTAATGGGTATAAGCTGAAAGAGGGTAGATTTGGACTAGACATTAGGAAGAAATTTTTCACTGTGAGGGTGGTGAGGCACTGGCCCAGGTTGCCCAGGGAAGCTGTGGATGCCCATCCCTGGAGGTGTTCAAGGCCAGGCTGGATGAGGCTTTGAGCAACCTGGTCTAGTGGGGGGTGTCCCTGCCCATGGCAGGGGGGTTGGAACTAGATGATATTTAAGGTCCTTTCCAACCCAAACCATTCTATGATTCTATTTTCTCATCAGCTAAGTATTTTTTTTTCTTTTTCCTTGGTGCCTCTTTAGCTGCTTCACAGGCAGTGGTTGTGGTTATGTGACAACAAGAATGGTAAGACCAGGTCACCACAGAAAGTGCATCACCCTGCATTTAATATTGATGCATTTTATTTGTTTCAATTTCTTTTTCTTTCTTACGATCTTCCTGTGTTGACGTGGAGTTTGGGAAGCAGTGAAGTCCTACTTGTCATATTTAATATTTATTAAAAATTAATATTCTCAAGCATAAACTAATCCAGTAATCAGCTCCTCTGAGTTGGAGCCTACTGCAATCTCTCTAAGGCTCTCTTTGTGTTTCAGTTATTGCAATAATAAATTTATCAGTTACACAGCATTCATAAATTAGACACCTTAATCTGAAATTTTATTATGGGTAAACCTATGATGTGTATTAGTACATTTTTTTACTGCTGTATTTCCATAAATATTGTTTACTTAAATTTTTCTAAAGGCTGCGTACAATTGAAATTGAACTTGGAAGGTCTGTGGTTTTATAGATAATACTTAGCTTGCTATTCATGGCCTCCTAGAGTTATTTGGAATCCTTACAAGAAGATGTGCAATTTCATTTCAGTTTTCAGTCTTCTAAAGTGAGCTTGCAAGTTCTGCTATTTGAGTGTATTAACCTGTGGTCATATCCTGTTGGGGGGGAATGGTGCTTGGTTTGTTTTTACAGTTGTTTCTTCCTGGGTGTTCATACTTAAAACTGAGGCAAGCTGATCATTTAGGTTTTGGGCAATGTTTAATTGTTTCCGATCTTGATCCCAACATCATGGAGGAGTGACAATTATTTTTCAGTTCTTTTTTCAACTTGTGTTGACCCCATCTTATTTTTTTTCATGTCAATGGCTCTACAGCTGTTTCCTTTCTTTTACCTGCATCATGTTCTTTCAATACCTGTATTGTAGTCATACATAACTCTTGCTGTCCTTTCTTTCTTTTTTATATCTGTTTTTGCATCCTTTAAAATTGTCTTTTCTACTTCTTTGACTAAGCTTACCATAATTTGTATAACTATTTCTGTAGTTTTTCAAACCTTAGCCGATTTCCTAATAGAAATAGATACAGATCTTCAGGAAAGTAGCTAGTCATTGTCATTTCTGCTGTAGTTCTTTCTTCTTGCTTTTCATCCTTTAGTCCTCTGGTGTTCTTTATCTATTCTTCTACTACAGTTTCCTTGAGTTTTCCAACATTTTTTTGTCCCATTGGATATAAAAATCTAAAATATTTACGTATCTAGGGACCGTGTCTCTATGAATGTTCTTCTGTTTCCCAGTTTAGTTCTCTTGGTTTTCAGATGTCCTCCAAGAAGATTAATGTACTGGTGACTCAGAGGTCCAGAATAAAATTGTCCAGTGTCGTCCTTTTCATTCACTATCTTATGCTTCTGAAATTGTACAAAGATCCTTTCAAGCCAACAGCCTGAAGTACTAGTTTTATTTCTCATAGACTGTGCATCATGTAGTATTGAATCTAACCTCATGACAGACAGTCTTTTGTTTATTTATTTATCATAACTAAACAACCCCAGTTTCCTCAGCTGCTCCTCATAAGACCTGTGCTCCAGACCCTTCACCAGCTTTGTTGCCCTTGTCTGGACCTGCTCCAGCACCTCAATGTCCTTCTTTTATTTTAATATGAAACACCTATTCATGAGGACTCCAGGGTTAGAATCAGATTCTTCTGATTATTCATGCTAGAGCTTGTAAACTCATAATCTGGTTTTTTTTTTTCCTATGCTTGTGGATGCCACTTGCACAGACAAAAGCTGATCCTTTAATTGTACAGGTTTTGTGTGGTAAAGTGGAATTGTCAGCAGTAGTTCCAGTTCCAGAAAATTAGGCGGTCTCTTAAATAACTTCAGAGTTATTAATATTTGTGAGAAGATTTAGTATAATATGGAGGAACTGGCTAAGATGAAGCTTGATATTGCATGTGGTCTCTTAGAATGCACAGTTATAGTTTCTAAGCAGGTAAGGAAGAGAAGATGTTACGGCCATGTTGTTGCTTGCAAATATAGCATAAAGTTACATCGCTGATATGATAGAACCCATTACTTAGGGGTATTCTTCCCAAAACTGCTGAATAACAGCATGAATTATCTGTGTCTGAAGGAGATAGCACCATGGCTATTTTTCCTCCTGTCTAATAACCTCTGTTTTACTGAGATGTAGTAGATTAGGCTGCCTGCTTACAGCAATAATGTCCTTTATGACAGATAAATAAAACTAAGTGTTATCTATCTGTTGCTGCTAGAGAGGTCATGCTGCATTTCCCCACGGTTCTATGCATGTGATGATAGGTGTTCCTGTTGCCAATTAAGGGGTCTTTGTTTCCAGAAGTACTGATATCAGCACTGAACTCCAGACTTTTATCAAATTTGAAAAAATCCATGTGAATAATTCACAGCAATTAAAAAAAAAATTTGTTTCATAGACATTTATGAGGTTTCTGTAAAAGAACATCCGAATATTGTAAACAATTCATTATAAATCATGACTCATTAGAAGGGGATGAACACAGTATGATCTTACATAACTACAGAGTGACAACTGCAAGAGGAAACAGTGTCACGTTCAACAGAATGCTTTGAAGAGGCAAAGGGTTAAAATGAGAGAAAACAGAGTTGTTCTGAGGGAGGGACAGACTTCTTTCCTCTTCCACAGAAATTTAAGGCATCGTACATAATGCAAAGTTAAAAATTGTATAATGCAGAAGGAAACAGTTTCCTTCTACTGCTATCATGTCTAAACAATTCTGGATACAAATTTAATTTGCCAGTGTTGTTGCAGTCTTCATGAAACTTGTTTTGATATTTGTCTCATGCTTCCTTGAAGACTCAAATGGTAAACATTTGGACATAATGACGCAAACAGTAGGCTATCAATCAATCCCAGTTTTCACAGCATTGTTGTTCATTCAGAAAAGCTGTGTGAAATGACCTCTGTCTACAGCAGTGTCATTAGTTCTTTTAGAAATAAAACAAGGATCAAAAAGACTTCCAGGATTTTCTCTTAAGACTTGCTGTACTGAATGATTTTGTAAAATTAGGAATCAGCTGTTTTCAGTTAACTCTCAGCTTTTTTTAATGTATATTGTATGAGAGACTACATATTAACTGTTTTTGTTCTCCCTCAGTTTTCTAAGCATTGATTTCCAGTAAATTAGTCAAACAGAAAATTGAATTTAGATTTGCCGTGTAGGCTCCTTATTTTGATGCAAGTGACAAATAGTGCAATGGAAGGAGGTAAATGTAGTCAGTGTGAATGTCTTTGGATTGACATGACATGGGCTTGCTCGGTCTGAGGTCAGAATTAGCTGGACCTGGGGTTTACTGTGGGAGCTGCAGAGCACCGCCCCGGTCCTTGCTCTTGCTCCCCATGTCTAGCTAGTAAGTCTGTGACTGCTTGTGCTCTCTGCAGGCTGGTCTCCACTTTTCAATGCTGCAGAGGTACAGTGTTGAAATACTTTTCCAGGCCACCTACATTTAGAAATATACCCAGCCCTAGTCAGTTTTAGGCAGTTTTATTAGCCACATTTTCATCCCACATGGATATGACAGTATTGTGAAGGGTTAGAGGTCTTGTAGTGTGCAGGTTAAAAGCTCACCAGTGATATAAATTCTAGTCCACTGTATCCTCTGCTGTTGAGAGTCATCTTGCAGGTTAGAACTGAACTTCAGACCACTGCTTAAGCTGTTCCGCCCTCCTTGTGTCCTTGACTCAACAGTGCTCTCTGTGTTAAAGGTGGTCATCGTGTATGTCTCCTTTCTGGTGTGGATCATTATTTGTGCCTGTTAGGTTTTCCTAACCAGGCCATCTGCTTGGATTGTCCTTCTGTATCTGCCTTTCATCTCTCTGACTTGTGACTTTCTGATTATTTTTTTTTTTTACACCCACACACACCTAC
>VZTO01000454.1:0-41244 GCA_013400615.1 Syrrhaptes paradoxus | reverse complement strand
TTTTTTTTTCTGTTTTAAAATTACATGTCTTTTGATTTAGTGGTTCTTTTTGATCAAAAGGGAGGGGAAGTCCAGAAGTTGGCTTGAGATTATGCAGTAGTTGTGACTAATTAATTAATTAATATAGAATTAATTTGTCATGACTACACAGAAAGGTGCAAATAATCTGAGAGTTAATAGAGTGGCAGCTGTGCTGTGTTTATGGCTTCTTGTTAGCCATTTTCATTTCTAAACAACCTCTGCATAATCAGAGAAGGTATGCAGAATCTTGTAGCTTGCTTGCTCTCAAAATAAAGGAAAAAACATGGTGGGGATCTAGGGCTGATTGTGATCTTTCTGCATAGAATTTCTCAGGAAACAGCAAGTATAATTTGGTTTTAAGGATTGCTCCAGCTTTACTTCAGTTGACTCCATGAGGATTATCCGTTTGGTAGCTTGTGAGCCCTTTTCCCCTTTCTTAGTGGAAAATGTAATGAAATTTTAACATGTCCAAATACCAAATTCTGCACCTAGGATGGAGTAATGCTGGGCGCAGGTGTAAGTGGGAGAGGAGCGGCTGAAGAGCAGCCCAGCAGAAAGGGATCTGGGGGTGCTGATCAGCAGCAGGCTCAGTATGAGTCGGCAGTGTGCCCTGGCATCCAGGAGGGCAAACTGCATCCTGGGGTGTGTCAAACACGGGATAACCAGCTGGTCAAAAGATGTGGTTATCCTGCTGTATTCAGTGTTGGTGCAGCCTCACCCTGAATACTGTGTGCAGTTCTGGGGCCCGCAATTTAAGGATGTTCAGGTACTTGAATGCATCCAGAGGAGGGCAACAAAGCTGGTTGAAGGGTTGGAAGGAACATCCTGTGAGGAGTGGCTAAGGACTTTGGGTTTGTCTGGTTTGGAGAAAAGGAGGCTGAGGGGCGACCTCATTGCTCTCTACAGCTTCTGGAGGAGAGGAAGTGGAAGGGGAGGTGCTGAGCTTTTCTTCTTGGGATCCAGTGACAGGATATGTGGGAACGATTCAAAGACTGGACATTAAGAAGCATTTTTCACCAAGAGGGTGGTCAAACAGTGTAACAGGTTTCCTAGAGAGGTGGTCAATGCCCCAAGCCCATCAGTGTTTAAGAGGCATTTAGACAATGCCGTTAATAACATGCTTTAAATTCTGGTCAGCTCTGAATTGCTCAGGCAGTTGGATGAGATGATCGTTGTAGGTCCCTTCCAACTGAAACATTCTGTTCTATTCTAGTCTTTCCTCTTCCATCCAGCAACTTTACTAATACCACAAGAGTAACGTACTTTTTTCTTTGTGAGTTAGAAGTGTTTTCTGGGCAGGCACATGCACATTCAAAAGCATGGAATGTAGGAAGTGTTACAGCAAACAGGGAAGTAATCCTATTTCTCAGACAAGCCTTTGGAAATTTTTTCAGCTTCAGCTAAATTTGTTTTGTTGGCCACCCAATAAGCTTTATTAGTATCAGATTCTAGACTATTCTCTTTAAATTTGTCAGAAGGCAAATGACTTTATTCAGGCATAACAAAGTTTTTTAAGTCTATTATTAACAGTAGTAGTATGAAATGGAGAAAGTGGAGTCTTCCACAGAGTAAAATAACTTTTTCAAAATTTAGCTTATTTTGTTTGGAAATCACAAGCCAGCACTTCTAAAATTCTCTGCAGAAGAGAGGTGGGATTGTTCATCCTAGAACAGTTTGCTTCATGAGCTGCAGTAGAACCGTACTTCATGGGAGCATCAGTGTCCTACCCCCAAATCCCTGATGAAACGCTATGGATCTGAAAATCTAGGCAGTCAAGAAAAGATTGTAGAAAAATACTAAAAATTGGGCAAGTTTTCTGTCAGTAATCTGCCATGCATATGAGCTTTAGGAAAACTGTTGGAATCAGAGCATCTTGACAAAATGTTTTGGTCGTGGAATTTTCATTTTTAAAGGAATATTTTTTTGTGTTTTAGGAGACCTCAGGTTCCTTATGCACTGGACATTGCAGTGTGTTCCCACAGAATTTATCACTTAGACAAAAGATGAGTGAAGAGAGACAAAAAGGAAGGAGAATTAGAGGCACAGAGGGGTGATGTGGCTTGCACCTGGTCACACTGAGGTCAGTAGCAGAGTTAAGAATTGGATTTTTTTGTATCCTGATCTAGATCAGTCTGTCTCACCCCAAGGAGATCACAGAGGTCACTCAGTATGACTGAGCCACCAAAAATTTCACAGAAAAAAACCCAAAACAAATGTTTCTTCTAGTTTCGCATATAACCTTGCTCACAAAAACAAGAATGTCAGCAACAGCTAAAGTACACAAAGTATGTAGACTTGCAGGGTATTTTTTTACAGTTAGTTTCATAAAAAAAATGTGGGAATGCTCCAAAATTATTTTTTTCAATAGGGGTCTTCATCCTGTTAATGTTAATTTGCTGTATAACCACTGTTGCCTTTAGTGCTGTAACTGGTGCAAGTGTAACTGGAGACTTTAGGGGCTCTACCAAAGCTTTCGGGAGACAGTCATAAACCTCTGTGAAGACTTGCAATGTGAAGTTCTCAACCGGGACACTGGAGTGCACAACCAGACTTAGACATTGTGGTGTCACAGTTTTTATTTATATTAGTAAACAAGAGGGCTAGAACATGCGGTGTTTGTGCTGTATGACTATTAGCAGTTCTCTGCCATAACTTTGGTCCAAGCCCATTAATGCTCTCCCAGAAAATTTGAGAAGTGTTCATGGATTAACAGTCTGGGGACTACTCTCAGTAAGCAATACGGAGGGGGAGATAATTTAGCTGAACAGACATTAGCTGCTCTCTGGCACTTGCCCTGACATCCAGAGTGGGTTCTGCTCCATTTTATATGCTACATCTATACCTTCCGATTAGGTATATGTACTCTACCTTTAAGGAGTGCCTGAATAAAATCACTCCTGTCTTCCCTGTTTTTCTCTTCCGGTCTTGTTCTATTCCGCCTTGATGCGTATGGGTATAACCTGATTTTCCCAGGAGATACACATCTTACAAAGCTGGAAGGAAGGGAACCTGCAAAACTAAAGGACTTACAAAAAATAATGGGGAGAAAAGTAGCAGCCTTACCAATAATGTGAAGGAGAGTAATCCACTAATAAACACTATTTACTGTGTTCTACTCTCTCCTCTAAGGATTCAGCAGCACTTGTTAATAGCAGTTGGCCGCTTTTTTAATACCTCATTTTAATCGGAGATCTTCATAACTTCACATTCATTGGATAAATTGTACTTTCTATCTTATTTGGCAGCTGTAGCGATTTGGAGAATATTTGTAAGAAAACAGAGGTAAAATTTTTCCTTATGTCAAAGCCAAAGTCTTCTGCAGTGGCTTGGCAAGTGCACAGAGGTGTTATAGCCATTGAAGGTTTGAATGCCTCTTGTGCTCCTGGTGCTATCATCACCGCAATTACAGTGGTCAGATGCAGCGGATGTCTACACTTTGGGGAACTTCACTAAGTCTAGTATCTTAATGCGAGCTGTTACTGGCAATTTAAGCAAAGAAAGCAGATATATGGACCAGGTGTGCAAATAGATTCCATTCTGCCACTTGTGGTGTTAGGGAACAGTATCCTCAGATGGAAGGGTGGTTGCAAAGTCAGCTCTTTAAAATTGCAAACGAATGCAGCAAAATTAGCTGTAACTTATTTCAGAGCTATGTACCTGCAGTGTTTTGTTCACATTAGCTAGTGATTCTTACTAATATTGCTAACCAATTAGTGATACTAACTTAGCAAATTCTGTTTGCAAATGTGTAAGTTCTGTAGATCTACTTTTCTGCTCTAAAGTGGAAAAATACTTTCTGAACTCTAAAATGAAAAAATTACTTCAGTTACTAGTCAAACTTTCTTTAAAAATAAAGGTGATATGATAATCTATCAGCTTTGAGGCTGATGCAGTATTTTGGAATAGAAAAATTAAAATGAACTTTTGATTAAAAGATTGAAAATTTTCAGTCTTAACTATGAACAGGTAGCTGTTTGGGGGGAGGTTGTTTTGTTTGTTTGTTTGTTTTAAAGCTACTGTTCAGTGTAAAGAGCCCTTCAGGTATTCCATTACTCCTTCATCCACTCTTTCCTGAATTTTTCAAGACGAAATTCCTTAATTTTACTGTGGTAGAGATTTCTAAATACTTCAGTCTACTAGCTGTTCAAAAGAACTTACATACATGTACAGAAAAATATATTTGACTTGTGCAAACTCTATTGCCTGCTTGTTAAAGAATTTATTTCTCAATGAGTAGGAGCCCGGAAGAAGCTAATGTAAGTATTTTAGCAAGGGTTTGTATTTCTCTGATAAACAGCACTCGCCTTCTGTTTGTGATCACAGGATGAAAGCTCTCTAAGCTTGCATATGTACATTTTTACTGCTACATCATGTAGTGTGCTCTTAAGATTGAGATCTCATTCCCCAGGAAGTATTTCTGTCTAAGATTAATTGCCCTTTTAAAATCAGTGTTTGATGTATTCCTCTGGCTATATCCTGACTCACTTTAACCCTCTTTGACCTGACCCCACTGACTATTACCACCATGGCTGAAGCAGAAATCCTTCAGCTTGATGTATGCAGTACAGACTTGAGCCTGCGGTTTTTCACATCGATGGATTCAA
The DNA here is from genome assembly GCA_013400615.1 of Syrrhaptes paradoxus. Lineage (NCBI taxonomy): Eukaryota > Metazoa > Chordata > Aves > Pterocliformes > Pteroclidae > Syrrhaptes > Syrrhaptes paradoxus. Next base: position 36,619 of record VZTO01000454.1, on the reverse strand, counting down.
TTAGCTGAGTTTTTACCGATCAACTTAGCAGAGGTTGAAGAATTTGTCAGACATGGAACAAAACTGTCCATACTCTGGGGTTAATTGAATAGCTCATCTCAATTTTCATGTAGAGTTTGCTAGTGAAGTTGTTTACTTTGTTAAATATCATCATAGTATTGCTGGAAGTAGCATTTAGAAAAAGGCAAAACCAGCTGATTTTTCTCCAGTTAAAAGGGGGAAGGTACAAAACATGAAATAGCAACCATTAAGCCTTTGATCTGTATATGTTGTTTATCACTTTTCAGGCAAATGTTTTTAAACTGTAATTATGTCCTAATGTCCACTTTTGAATTTGATTTATTCAACTGGGCAGTTAACTAACAATTAACATTATGGCTTGATGAAAACAAGTAAACGTGCTGGTCTTTTCTGTATTGACAATGATTTTGCAGCAACAGTAATCCTTCTTTGCTTTGCCTTGCTAGGAATAGTTCATCATTTGATTAGCTGAAAAGCTCGTTATAAAAGATGGACGGCCATTAGAATAGAAGAATATTTGCAGGCATGATGTGAATTATAGTAACTTGAAAATGAAGTAAAATAGAGGTTGAAAGTTCAAGAATGCCATTAAAAACCTTTAAAAGTGTATGAATGTGCATATGCATAGGGAATATATAATAGAGAATTTGCTATTTAATTGTTTGGCATAACAGTATTTTGAAACAATGATATTATAAAAGTTCTCAGAAACTATTAGCAACAAGAGGTCTTTTACAGCAAATTGGTTTGCTTTATACCAATCTTTATAGAGGAAAATCTTTTTCAAGTGTTTCATTTATTTCTAGAACCGTATTGATCACTTGTAGATCCCTAGCTGTATACAGAGATAACCTTAATTTCGGAAGGCTGGTTTGACACAGTTTAGAGGGAAGGGAAACCTCAAATCTAATTAAGGCTATGGTACATGAAAGGGTTAACTTATTGTGAGTCAAGATGCCTGCTGTTTAAAAAAGCCGCGCAACTCCAAAAAGTAAGTCAGCTCTCCCTCAACAATGGAAAACATATAATGGATGAGTTGGGCTCAATTTGTCATGCATTCAAGCACTTATCTTTTGATGCACACCTTGCCTGCTCCTTGTATCTATGTGTCATGTGCTTGCTTGTTATGTGGAACAGCAGCATCATTTGCGTTGAACTTTGCCATTTTGTTCACATGTGCATAGCCAAACTTAAATGTGTTGCAGAAAATTGTTTTATAAGCTTTGTTTGCTATCCCTAGTCTTCTATAAGCTAGCACAGGTTTATTGCTGGTTCAAGGCTGAGGCTAAGGCACTGATGCTAAGGAAGAAGGGGGTATAAGAATATTTCCTGGGAGTTTCACCTTATACATTTTTCTTTTTTTTTTTTCTTTTTTTTTTCTCTGCCTGAAGCTCCATGTTTGGTGGGAGGCATCTTGAGCTCAGTCTCTGTAACATCTTCTAAAACCTTTTAACTGCTAAAATGTTAGATGTTTAAGAAAAGTGTTTTAGGATTCTGTCATAAATTAGTTTGGGATCTATTACAACAACCCTATTTAAAAGCTTCTATTAAATATACAAGAATAAAAGTAAAAAAACCAACCAAACAAACAACAAAGTTTAGTGAAGTAAAGCTTTTATTTCCATACTCTATCTGCTTTTCTATTGAGGTACATGAATCTTTTGCAGAAGGAAAAATCCTGTTGGTTGTGTTAGATGGCATTACTGCCAGTGTTAACTGGTTTGGACTGCATGGAGAATTGTTAAAAATAGTCTGCTCGGGCAATCTGGACTTACTGGTGTTTGAGGCCAAATTCATTTTCTCCCAGAAACTTTTTCAATGGAATAGAAAAAAATTTTCTAGTCTCTTCTACATACTTTCTGGCTGCTACGGATCAGAAGTGTAACCCAAGTTCTTATGAGCTGCTCCAAAGTGTAATAAACTTTTCCTTGTGGCGATTATTTTAATCCACATTTTCTCTTATGTTTCAGAAATGTGTCTATCTAACCTGAGGATAGACTTGAGGTAGAAGATGACAGGAAATAATGAGAGAGGAAAAATTGCATGGAGAAGAAAATGATGAATAGGGGTGATGCTGAGTATTTGATTTGATCTCAGTATTTAATGATACTTAATGTGGATTATAATGTTGCATATTCATCTGCTTTCATTTTGGGCATAGAGAAAGCTAGGACTGTGCTGGAATATAATATAGCGAATCTAATCATACTAAGGACTGCGACAAAGAAATTTTTTTCCTCTCTTTTAAGTCACAAATGTCTAAGCTCAGATAGGAGATGTTTATGCCACAAGAAGATCAGGTAGAGATCAGGAAATTGGCCTGTGCCAAAACCATTTAAAGAAATACAGAAGTAATTAAAGCCTAATCAGTGAATATGGACTTCATGATAGTGTTGCAATGGAGGAATACTTGAGATATCTTCCCTGGAGTTATGTTTTTGTAATCACGTACTCTGCAAGAACAGACTTCACTGAGGTTGATATAGGTCTAGTTCTATCATCGCATTTTGGACTAAGAAGCAGTAGTTCTTATGAGGGGCTCTGGTAAGATGGCATCAAGGCACTGTAAAAGGGTGAAACTGAGTCATGTAATATGAATGACAAAACACTCCAGGATGGAGAGAGACTTATGTTTTGAACTGTTTGTGTTGGGAAGAATTAAAATCAAAATAACAAATTAGAAATGATAGGTTAAGTACTCTTCTGTTATCTGCAAGGGATTGTTCAGTAAACCTGTTAAAAATTAACATTCCTTTAAAAAGAGATTTTTAAACAAAATACAGAGTTGTGGATTTTGTTTACTATTAGTTGCCTTCAAGGCTAGGAACTTGCCATAGTTGAAAGCTGTCTGGGGTAGTTGTGTGAATATCAAGAATAACCAGAGCTGAGAACATATATTTAGGAAAACTATGACCTTCAGTTTGAGCAATTGAACTCATGTTACTACCAATGGTTACAATGAGATATATTCTCATGTTGCTGCCAGTTAACCAGCTTTACCCAATTGTTTATTTATATTCATATTGGGCTGTTGGATTATATCCAGGAACTGAAATTCTTATTCTCCAAAACACATCTTGTGTTTGGAAAAATGTTTATTCCAGATATGGAATAATTTTGAGGAATATGATGACTTATTCTGACTGGTGTATTGACCATTTATTTCTGTGTGCGAGTTCTTCACCTGAAATTGGCATCAGCGCCTTTCCTCAGGGCTGGCGGGGTATGTAGGCAGGAAGGAAAAGTCAGTCCTATACTTTGGTGTCACGTATCAGCCTCTAAATTGTTGAGGTCAGAGGAACCTTTGGTTGTGGCTAAGCTAGTTTAGAGTCAGCTTTGCAGAATTTTTTTTGTGTTTGTTCTCTTGGTTAGAGGATACTGAGCAGCATATCTTGCTAATTGTGATCCAGTATGTCATCTGCATTTCTGTTTAAACTGATCAATTATTCCAAATTAGGGGAGAGGGAGGGAATAAGGATTTCAGTAGTTTATGTGCAATTAAAGTGAGGAGAAAACTATGTGGAGATTGCCGTGAAAAATGAGTCACCTCCGGCAATGGAGCCTGCTACTGTGACTAGCAGGGTCCTTTTTGCAATAGGGTGGAGTTCACAGAAAAGTATGGAAAGCCTGCGATATGATGGCTTAAATAGCCTAGTCTAAATTTTATGAAAACTCATGCTAAGATTTTATTCCTGTTTTGAAAAATTAACTGAAAAGCCATGCTAAACAGAAGGTGTAATAACCTTAGACCTTGAAGCTATCACTTCTTAAATATAAAATATTTTGTATCAGTAGAGAAAACTTAGGTGTTCACTGTCTGAAGTACTTGTGCTGAGTTCATTCAAAGAGCCAAGTGATCATTTGGTGAAGAGATTTGACCAAGCTCAGGTTTTTTGTGTGCATAAAATTGCATAGATATTGAGCACCTGTTGGTACTCAGCTGAGTAGATAAGATTTGTTCAAAATACAAGTTTTTCTATTTGAGACCTTTATATTGAAGTCATTGTTACTGTGGAATCTGAACATCTCACCATATTTCTGTACTTTGGTCGGTATTACACATAGACATGCCAGAAACTGATGGCATAAATGTTCTGGTTAGATTTGAGTTTATGAATGGAAAATCCTGAAATATGTTTTAAATTCTTTTTTTTTTAATTAAAAAAAAGCTACTTAAGAAAAGCAAGGCATGAATATTTGATTTATAGATCGGTTGCATTCATTCTGTAGCTAGGCTTGCTCACTGAGCAAATAAATATTTTGCTATAAATTAAAAAATGTGGTATCTTGCTAAAGTAAATATTGCAAAAGTGATATGAAAATGTTCGTAAGTATCCCTTAGCTTAATTTTTTTGTATGTTTAGGGATATTTTATGAGCACATGTGATTTTTGTAGCACACACAATGAAAATATGCAGCTTGTTTTGTTGTAAGTGGTATCTGATCATTGTCAATTTTAGTATCAGACACTGGAAAAGTTTTCAGTTTTGGATAGGCAGCTGTTGAAGAACTAGATGATATTCATCAGTTTCAGTGCTAGCAATTGAAAGATCCTTGTATCAAATTGAACTGTTACTGACAATATTAAGGTTTTTGGGTTTTTTAGAGATGTTACCTACTTAAAAGTGCAAAAAGTGAAGTACATTCGTCACAGGTCCTTGTTTATTTATATTCTGCTACTGGTGCAGAAGTCACTGGAGTACTTCTTTAGACCATGATGCTTGCCTGGAGGTGTCTTTTCTCTGTATATCCTAGAATATCCAACCTAAGGTGCTTAGAGAGGGAAGGATAACTTCAACCACTGTCCTATTCATTCTTTCACCTGTGGTTACAGGTTAGAACATTGTCTTTGAATTTGTTTGCTCATATAGTGTAGTCTGTTGTAAATATGCGATCCTCTGTGCTAGACCAGAAGTCTATTTTTCAAGAAGGAAATTTTCGCCTTTGCTTCCCAGGGACTTGGCCACACCCAGCTGTGGCTTTAGGCTTTAAAAATTTAGTCAGCAATAGCTGTCAGTAGCGAACGTAGTGGTTGCATCTACACATGAAGCATATTATTGAGAGCTACATATCTGTAAGTAATTTCCTAAGAGATGCTAAAGAGGTAAATGAAAACCTTCCTGGTGAAGATGTTGGTCTCTTCAGATTCGGAGGTGTCCGAGGCACCAGCTGCTGAGCACACAGGCTGTCAGGGAGTGCTGTGGCTGCTTCAAGGTACGTGCACCTATGGGCCTGTTCTCCTGCCTGGTGAGGAGCAGCAGAGGTGGAAAGGAAACCAGCCACACCACAGTCACAAAAGGAGAATTCTGGTCTTTGTAACACTGATCCAAGATGAGTTTTCCTGCTCTGTGGTATAACTTACTGTGAGGAACAGTAATGGAAGGAATAATATTATGTAAATCTGTTACATCTATAAACCAGGTGGATGAAGCTTTCATGATAGCTGGCAAATCATCCAGAACTCCAATTACAGTGGTAATGGTGGGTATGAAATAGACAGCTGTTGAGAAAACAAGAATACTTTCCAGTAATTTTTTTAGTGTATTTGCTGTTTGCTTTTTGCTACGTAAAGCAGAGGAACCACCTATAGGTGAGAGATTCTGTAGGTGATTCAAAATGGGGAAGTTACTGAAAGCTCGGAAGTTGAAGAAAGTTTGGGTAAATGTGACTTAAGTGAGAGTTTATGGTCCCTAGTAGCAAAAGAAGGGAAGAATGCTAAAGTAAAAACAATGGGTTTTGTGAAAGAAGGCTACAGTAAATACAGATAAGATCTCTTCAGCCAAGCCTCAAGGGGAAAAGGAATTAAGAAGTGATGCTTTGTCAGAGATAATACTAAGGCACAAACAATGCTAATGCAGAGATTTAGACTTTAATTAGACCGTAAATTCTTCATTGACCTCTGAGATTTTCTCAGTTTGCTGAGGAACAGAATAAAAGATTTGTGTAGGAAAGGGACAAAGCTGGGTAGGAAGCAGAGAGTGGGGACACCCAGATTAACTGCATTTCATTTTTAAGGGGTATCAAGAGGTATAAAGTTAGTATGCACATGCACACACATCCAAAAATCTTCTGTCACACAATAAAAGAAGAGTTAAAGTGTTTATCATTTATGGGCTTTCCCTCTAATGACAAGAAAATCCCACTGAGGTTCTAAAGCTTTTAATCTATTTTTTGTGCAAGTCTTTGCTAAGAGTCAGCTATGTGTGTGTGGCTAGAACAGTGCTAATGCCAAAACAGCATTCAGCTATCTGTCTCTGTATGCAAATTAGTTGTTTCTGAAAATTAAATAATATAATGAAATGTAAATGTCATCCACTCTGTGGCCAATTTACTGAATACCATAGATAGATTTTAATTTAAAAGTGATAAATACATATAATTGGGAGTTAGTTTAGATTAGCAATGTCGAGATGGTCCCTAGTTTCTCTGCGTAAAAACTTGGTTTCTGAGATCTTGTCTTTTGGAGTTTATATTCTTGACAATTTGACTGGTAATGTTTCAGCCCAATAAATACTGCTTTGGTTGGAAATACCAGAAATTTGTTTTTAAATGACGTGTTGCATTCTTCTGACCTGGCTGCAGTAAAACCAGAAACCAGAAATGTTTGTTTATGCTTAATTTAGTGTGATAATCTGTATAGTATGCCATTTAGAGAATCAAGTTTATCTATTTAATCAATAATTTGTACAGAATATGATACCATATGTAGGTAACATGCAACTAATGTATAATGCTTTATTTTAGGCAAACGTAACTGTCTGCTTCTGCAGGAATAGTTAATACTAGCACAAAGTCAGCAGCATATTCAAGGATGATTCTTCCTAGTCTAGTTTAGCCTGTGCTGACATAGATACTCGGTTATAATACAAACTTCATCAGGCAGCTGTCAAATCATTTTGGTTACCAAACAAGATTTTATCAATGTTACAAAACAGGAATTATGCTACACCTGGGGGAGCTGAATGAAAGAGCCAGCAATGGTACCTCCACTTCTAGATTCTGCTCTTCAATGTGGCTCTTGGGCAGCGTGGTGGTTTGTTCTGTAATGTAGACAGTTGGGAGTGGGGGGGGTAATTAGAGAGTGATATTTTTGAGCACTGAATGTGGATTTCATTGTGGTAGGTCCATGTGAGAATGCCAGAATATGGTATAAAAACAGTAAAAGGTCACTGCCTACTTTTTTTGCCCCTAACCATAATTTGGAGCATATTTCAGATGCTCCTCTCATCTCAAGGCTCTGAAATAAATTTTCTTTTGAGTTTTTTGGTTTGGTTTTGTGCTGGGTTTTGTTTTGTTTTGTTTTGTTTTTTACTTCATTTCATGACAGTTAGGTCAGTTGCTTTAGCTGGTTCCCATCATTTGAATCAAAGGATCAAAGTACTTGCATCCTCCGGGACAAATATAAATAAAAAGAATTGAAATATTCTTAGAAAATATTCTTGTCATACTGGGAATCATTTGCTAACTTAGCTTTTCCAAGAGATGAAACTAAGTGAGAAAAAGCTGGTGCCAACTCAGCCTTCTAAGTAATTCTGAAATATTGGTGGAGACTTAAGCATATTATTCTTAGGAAAACAAAATTACTTCAATAATATGACAAGTATTATATGTGTGATATATTGCATGTAGTCCAGCTCTTTCAGGAGACCATAATATTAAGAATAAACTTTATTAGTACATTTTAGGAAGCTCAACATTTTAAGCATGATCTGTAAAATTCATATGGCTTATAAGAGGGTGAGATGGATATGCCTTAACTGTGTTGACACCAAGCTGTGATCACTGAAGGAAAAAAACTCTTGCAACTAATAAAGAAGAGTAGCACTTTCATTAAGTTTCATTTTAACCCGATTTTTTCTTGGAATTAAAACAGTTTCTGGTTTAGATGATAGAAATTTCTGCTTTCTCCATACCAATATTTCCTGCTTTTCATTCTGTTAAATGTTAAACTCTGCAACACCAATTAAATCTACCGTAAATTAAGTAAATGTTTAATGTTTCTGTGAACTTTGAATGGTATACTAGTGGTTTCTCTTTTTCTTTGAATTAGATGGAGAGCAGAAGACTCAAGTGATGATTCATGGAATTGAGCCAATGCTGGAAACACCCATACAGTGGCTAAGTGAACATATGAGCTATCCAGATAATTTTCTCCACATTAGTATCATTCCCCGACCTACTGATTGAAACTCAGCTATATTGGTATGAGGATCATTCTCAAGCTGGAATTACAGGGGCATGTCAGCTTCGTGCTTCTGTCGGTCTTGACAGAGGCAGCCTGACCAGAAAAAAAAAACAAAAGAACAACAAAAATACCCCAAAAACAAAAACCGAAACAAAACAAGAAACAAGAAGTCCTCAGTGCTGCAAGCCAAAAGGAAGAGAGATCCTATCATCAGATAAGGGCAATGGGGCTGATCTTATTTTGCATCACTGCTGCTTTTCTTCACCGCTGTAATTAAGTCAGTTGCGATATGAAAGAATTTACAGGACCTCTGCAAGTCTGCTGTTTTCTTGTAAAATATAATGAAGCTGAAACTGTCAGCCAAAGAGCAAATGGAAATATGCCACTCGATTGTATTTCTGATTAACAAATAAACAGGGCTGTTTCCTAAAGCGGTAGTGTTTCAACTTTGAGAGTGGAAACATTGGTTTAATTTTCTAGAATGTTAGACACTGAGAGATTCAGTTACCAATAGCTTTTTGTAAAAGATCAAATTACTGTAAACCCATCTTTCCTTAATGAGAAGTTCATGTTTACAGTATGTGTATTGGTATGCAAATGATCTTTTAACTTTGATAACAAGCAGTGAGAGATTTTAAAGTAAACCCATGAGCATGTTTTATCATTTAAAAACATGCACAACTTAATAATTTACAAATACTTTCGATTTGTATGCAGTCATTGAATACTCCAGTATGTTTATTATTCAAACCAGTTTTCATAGAATAGCAATGATGTAGGATAATTTGTCTCAGGATTTGTCATGGCATTTCTTTGTGCTCATCTATTTTTTTTCTGTAAGAATATTTTCTTAATTTAGTTTAAAAAGTTTTTGGTTTTTTTTAAAGTAAACGGATGTTGCAAACCATTGTATCCTGCTGTTTATTCCCATAGACTAGAAAACAGTTAAATCATAGAATGATGAACAGATGTATTGCTTTTTAATAATTTTGAGTTTTGGAAAGCTGAGGCTTTTCCAAGCTAATACTTCCTTACATCTGAGTTTAGTTTTCTACTGTGGTCCCTGAGCAATCAGTCTGAAATTTGGAAGCTTCTAATCTCATTGCACAGATTTTTCCTTAGTTTAGCAGATGTATTTTTAGGTTATGGGATTGCTTTGGTTTCTAAATGTTTGTTACCATTGCAGCTGCTACTAGGACTCTACCATTTCTGTGTATTACACTGAATTCATCAAACTGTGCTATATTGCTTTGTCTGCAGTTTGTGGCTGTTTGTGGCACAAGACTCTGTTTATAGTAGGCATATTATCAAATATGTCAAATATTATCAAATATAAAGAAAGCATGACATTTTTTCTTTGAAAAATAGTAGCTGTTGAAGTTCTTGCTCAAAGTCTTGCCTTGCAGATGTCCCTGTAACTCCCAGTGCGGCTCCCATTTGTTTCCATGCTCCCTTTATGGTAGGATACTTGCCTGTATCTGAAAAAGGAGAAAATTAAAATCAATCAAACAAAAACCTCTTTAAGAAGCAAGAGGGGAAGGATCTTCTTGTGTGAGGATAGAATTGAGGCTAAAAAAAAAGCCCTAAGGGCAGAAAAAAATCAGTAAACAAATTAGATAGTGTTTTAAATGTAAATGAGGAAACAGCATTAAGGAAATGGAAGGGGAAAGGTAATGGTGAAATAAACCTATGCTCTATTCTGTGGGTCATGAAGAATTTTTAAAACAAAACAAACCATGCCAATCTGTGTTTATGCAGAACCGAAATATAATATTCTTACAGTGGGATAATTTGGTTGAGTTATTCCAATTTTCAGTTCCGTTTGTAATTTTTGTTACAGTGTTGGGTTGGCTCTTATTAACTTTCTTAGGCAGACACGTCTAAATATTCTGGAGAATTTCAAAGTCCTGCCAATGGATAAGGCAAATATTTTGTACAGTCATCATATATTAAAAAAAAAGTCTTTTGTAGGGATTACTTTTCCATTAATCAGGATAAGATGCAGTATGTTTAAAAAACTAAAGATTGTGTTTCCTTTGTTTTAAGGTAAGCTGGAGTAAGTCACTGGCTACTTTAATATATTCCACACCAGCATTTTAAGTATACAGCTCTCTTCTCATGGCCCATATTTGCTAGTAAATCCAACTTAAGGCCTAGCATGGAACAAAGAAATAGCTTGGCTTTAGAACATACTCTTTCCTCTTATTTTAACTATTTAAACTTTATTAAAAAATAAAACAAAGTTTGAGTCTGTCTTTATTTCCAGCTAAATAAGGATCTTTGTCATCATAGAGTGACAAAAACAATTAATGCTTTATAAGTAGGAACTTCTTAAAGAGCTAGTTAGGTATGTATTTAAACAAAAGCACATCATTACAAAAATGAAGTGGTGTCTTTGCTGTATCATATTTAAATTACATTTTAGTAGTTTCTTTCACTTTGTGTGTGAAAAACAATAGGAACAGAAGGCGTGTTGTGGCTTAATTAAATACTTCACTTTGAAATGCTGTAGCTTCTGGAAAAAAAAACATTTGGTCTAAATTGGTCAGAATGTAATATAGTGCTCACTAAATTAATTTCAGTGATAAGGAAAAATGGCAAATACATGCGCACACACCCTTCTACATTCAGAATTTAAGTGTATTTGATGAGCAGCTTAAATCATAGTTTAAAAAAAAAAGAGCAAAACACAGAGCTTGTTGCTATCATCACTGTATTTCATGTTGGTTGGCAGTGGCTACCTCCATTTTTGGGTGTTGTGTGAAGAAAGTTCATTTTCCAATGATTTCTTTGATACTACTGGCTGTCATTCAGTGCACAAGCTGATGCGTGTTCATTAAGAGCTAGAAATTGGTTATTTTTGTTTTAAATTCATTGTCATGAATTCTTTGGCCAAAAAAAAGGGGACATGCTAACTAAAATAAATTTGTACTGGTAAAATGTCAGATGATATTGCCACTACTGGGAAAAATGTGAACTTGACACCTGAAGGATCGGTAACCCTGAAAAATGGAGAATGGGAAAAGATATTGAACTGAATATACAGAGTGGGCATAGGGACTAGGGAGAAGGATTTCTGATGGGAAATGAATAGAGCTCATACAATGGTGTGTTATGCTGCTAAAGCACATGCAGTCCTGTTCCCAGTACAGAAGATTCAGGAAAGGGGGGGATTGTTTGCCTGCAGGGACAGGGGTTCTCACATGGAATATTGGTGGGGGTCTGAACACCCCTGTGCAGAAAGGAGAGATTTGAGCTGGTATAGGGACTGTGCTGCCTTCGTGGCAGAAATACAAGTAGTGTTGAGTGTATCAGTGTGATTGGGAAGTATTGCAGGAATGTAATGAAATAGTAAATCTTAAGGACATATCAGGCACAGGAACATGCAGCATGAACTAGCCATTAATAATTGAGCTACTTCAAGTTACTTCTCCACTAAGAGTTTGGGGAGCTATGGAGCAAGCCGATATGAAGGTTAAGTGATGAAAAGGGTAAGAGCTGGTTGCCTCTGACAGCAGTCGTTGGATCCAGTGACTGGAAAGGCCTTTCAGTTCTGTGCTCCTGCATGCTTTGCTCTGACAGCCCGATACCCATAAGCTGATGAAGACTCTTGATAATCGCTTCCAGTATTATTTATATGCTGTATAATAATTATGGCCTTTTTTAAAATTTCCTTTTATGGTGAATGATGAGTGACAGCTTCTTGTTTATGGCACTAACAATAGCTTATGTTTTTTCAGTTTTGATGTTTAGGAAGATCTGTATCTTGGCTGTACAAGTGCATTAGCACTTCTAGAGCTAAAAAAATGACTATTCACTTTAGAGAATGTTTTAAGCAAATTTCACAGCTTGGCAATGATAATTTACCAAATCCAGGGACTGGACAAGAAAAGGATAGATTAATTCCTTTCACAGGTACTCTCTAAATTGAACATTTTTACATTTAATGACTTTAAACTCTCCAAAGAACCTAGACATTTGTTTGCTTGCAAATTTAGCAGTAGCTTACAGAATGTATTTATTCATATGCTACCAAATGTACGTGGTAAAACTGTATACTTGTATAAGTAATATTAATATTGATGATTATCAAATTATGCCAGAAAGAGGACTGTGTTAGTGATTGTGAAGGTTTCTGTGGGTGCTGCCAATGGATGAAATGTGGAGATTAAGTGAATCTCTGGTGAGTACTACCACTTTTTCCAAATTTCAACCTTCCAGCAAAAACAAAATTACTGTGTCTTTACTGAGAAAATAATATTATTTTATTGACATGGCAAAAGTGTATTTCAGATGAAAATATTTCCCAAAAAAATATTTTTTATTCAATATTTGTGGCTTTATCAGAATAATAAGGCTTTTGGAAAGTAACTTTAGCCATTGATGTTAGCAGTCCCTGTTTATTTGGACAGGAAAGAGACTCCCGAAGTGATTTTTTAAAAAATTCCTTAGGATGAGAAAGGATATGCAAAGAGGTTTGTAGAATATCGTATCACATATAGAACAGATTTCTGAATGAAAGCAGGTAGGTGTCTGTTCTGCTTTAAAGATTCTCCTTTTGAGACAGGGATGGTGACATTTCAAAATGTCACACTAAACCTGAGTAATATCTCTTGAAACAGAGGTAAAAAGATGTGAAGTTTCAAATGCTCAGAAGTAGATTTGATATTTTCTGTACTTTCAAATTATACTATCAAATTAGCTTGTGGAAAAAGAGTTTAAAATGAGAGAGATGTTTTCTTTCGTTCCCTTGCCTTTCATGTCTCCACGATTCAAGTAATTAAGTTCTTTTAACTGCAAAATGAAACACCAGTTTCTCTAAACAATAGATTAAAGAACACAAAAGAATACAAAACTTCTTTCAAATACAGCTATGCAAACAGGTACATGAAGAGGAGTTTTGTGTAGTTTTATATGTCTAAAATAACTAGCAATTATGTGAAGTTTAAAGGTATGGTTTTCCACATGGTTTTGATAGTATTTATATGGATAAAAACCACTTAGGGTAGACAGAGAGGCAGTCAAACACCACATTAGGGTTGGGGGAGCTTGACTTCACTGCACTTGAAACTGCCAAAATGCGTCAGATTTTAAAATAGTACTTTCCACCGAAGATGTTAAAGCCTTAATCCTTGCATCATTTCACTGATATAGGTCAACAGATACAATAAAAATGTTGTGGAAACAGAAGTGTGATCTAGTTCCTAATTACGTTATATACTCATTTTAGCATTCATGGTAATTGTGAGTATTGTACAGTGGAAAGAGTAAAGCCAATAGAGTTTGCATCTGCCAGAATTTAGATTGCTTGCTAGACTTTGTCAAATGTGTTTTGCAAGTTGACATGCACATCTTAAACGCTGCTAGAAGTCAGGTCCTCTTTCAAAGAAAACTGGGCTGTTGGCGGGGTGGGGGAAATCAATGGCTTTGTTCACTAAACATCTCCCTCCACCCCCTGGCTGCCCCTTTTGCTTATCATTATCATACACGTGAGGTAATTCTAGGAGAGAAACAGTGTGGGGTTTTTCGCTTTGTAATTAATTATGTAAATACAAAACCCTGTTACAGGCGTTTTTTTCCTGTACACTGACAAAAGCTTCTCCTGCTTTGGCTTGTGAAGCCTTCAGTGGGTGCCTTACCACAGAAGGCACGCAGAGAGAGGGCACCTGCAGAAGCTGATGATGTCTTATTTCGTACAGATACGTATATATTTTTTCCTTGTGTGTATTGAAATTTTGATGCTTAGGGTCTGTAGTGTCCCAACTGCCATAAAAGACAATTTGTGATTCTTCAGCTAGACAGAGGCACTCACAAGTATTTTCCTCCCTACAGAATTAAAGATCAGAATGGAAACTGTCTGGCTGAAATTTGCACCTTACATGCTCTTCCAGGTATAATTAAAATAATCTGCACTTCAGAGGTTTGACTTCCATCAGCTGTAGGTACACACACCTTCACGGGATTTTTTCCACAGTTTAAAATTAGTAAAATGAGCTGCTCTTCCTTCATTTTAAAGTCTATCCGAGCCTGTTCAAGGCAAATGGGAGGCAGACACCAGGCTGTGGGAGTGGCCCTGGAGCCCTGAAGTGTCACCATGACCCAGGAAGTCACATGCGCCTTGTTCCCTGTTTCCACTGCCACAGTTTTGTTATACGAGTTCTGTCCCTTACTTGCAAACTCTTCTTTAATTTGCAGCCTCTCTATTTTTTAGCTAATCCCTGACCCTCAGCTCATGAGAGATGAGCTTGGCCCTGCCCCAGGTCCCCAGGCGCTGTCCCTCCCTGGCTGTCAGGGACCGTCCCCTGCGTGTGACTGAACCCTCCATCTCTGGAGCACTCCCTGACCCTTCTCCCACAGCTTCTCCTTTGACATTAAGGCGTGAGCTCGTTTCTGCCAGCTGTTACCACACTGAAAACAGTGAGAGAAAGGTGCAGAGGAGGGAAGAGGGAAACAAGAAGAATTAAAAAACAGCAAAGGTGGGGCTCGAGAGAAAAATGCTTCGCAGGGAGTGAAATGACAGAGCTGGATGCTTGGTCGTGCCTGGGTTTCTCATTCACTCATCACCTCACAGCTCCCACCCTGTGCTTTCCTTTCCACCCTTTCCATGAATGCGGTGGTGTGCTGGCTTTCACCTGCGAGGCGAAGCGTCTGGCACCTCTGGTGTCACCGTCTGCCATGGCCGCCTTCTCCCTGGAGTGAGTGGGACAACGGAGAGGGTGTGTTTAACTTGGTAGTTTTAGCATATTGCTCAAAAGGGCCTTTATTTACATAAATTGTTTCAGAGCTTCTTCCTCTGCAGCAGATCCTAGGCATGGGGCTCGTGCAGCTGGGAGGAACTGGGAGGTCCCTCACGAAATGGAGGCACGGTTTGCACAGGCGCTTCTTGTTAGTGTTTTAGTACGCTGTGTTGTGGAAAACCGAACTGTCAGCTTTTTTATTCAGGGGACGGATGATGGGGTCACTTGAAGACCTTTGTGTCATGAAAATTACTGTTTCATGGTTCTGAAGTTTTACTTTATACTGTTATGAATGTTTCGTACAGAATACATTTTCAGCATGTGTAATAAATACCAAACCCAGTTTTGGTCACAAGCCTTTTCTGTTTCATTTTCCAGTCAGAATAAGATTCCATTATATTGCGTTTAGTTTAGAAAAATATGTCAATATTAATAACCAGGCGTATAGGCAGTAGCAAGAGGACGTGTCATTTTTAATCATCAGCATTTCTGCAGTTTACATCTTGGCACCTTTCATTAGGAAGACACACGAGGACTGTCACCTTTCTGCTGAGGCGTGTTTTTGCTGAACCACCCAGGCAGTTTCTCTGCCAGTTTGGAGGATCTGCTCCCTTATGGAAGCTGTCCAGTTTTGTTTCATTGTATATAAATTTATTCTTGACAGCTGTTGAGGAAATCACTGGAACAATAGCCATAATGGCAATTAAAAAAAAAAATCAATTTATTGTTTAAATGTCCTTCACTGAGAAATCATAATGTCAATTTTTAGTGAAATTAGTCATGTCCTAGTTCTGGTTGAGCATTCAGTTATTTCAGTGGGAAGAGGGCACAATCCTAATGGGTCAGCTTACAATTTCCTTGAAATATATTGCATTTTTAGTTAATATGCCAATAAGAGGAACTACTTGGTCTTATTGTATGTGTTACTGAAACTTCAGTGCATTCAAGGGTCCTGCTGCGATTGGCTTCCTTGGGGAGGTGCAGCAGGAGTTGTATCTCCTCTGGCCTCCACAGATCACGTTGAATTCGGTGTCTTTTGGAGGCATGGGGGGAAAATATTTCAGTTCTCCGAAGCCTGCCTGCTTGCACTCTTCCCTCCCACCTTCCCCAAACCAGGTGCCACAATTTTCTTTAATGCAACCTTTCCTTTTTTTGTTGCCTGCTTTGAACAATGAAGCAGGTGAACTATAGCTACTGGGCATAACAATTAATTCTTCAGCTGTCATTTCAGGGGGCTCTGAAATTTAGGTCTGTCAAGTTTATGAGCCACACCTCTAAGAGACACTTGGTCTGGGGTAACCACACAAGCTTCCAGCAAGATAACACAAGGTGTAAATTAAATTATCTTTGAAAATTGGCACTTAATATGTACCTTCGTTCACACTTGTTTTGTTGTGTCTGCGTAATCAGCTTTCTGTATACTTTCAAAAAGCAAACCTAATGGCGATTGTGGTGTATGAAGGGGCCAGTTTCACACTTCCCTTCCCCTTGCCCACACCCAATGCAATCCTTGCTTGTGTCACTGCAGGCAATTAACAGTGCTTCAAAACCACATGTGGCTCCTATTCCAAAACACCATTTGATGGTATCAGGAGGCTTGAGAGTTCAAGAAAAAAAAATAATTATTTTTTAAAGGGCGTTTATTCTTCATCATTAGAAGATGCTGAAATAATCAAAGACATCAAGTGTTCAGCATCAGCAAGCAGATCTTTGCTGCAAGGTATTGTCTGGATGGGATAAAAATGCATTCTTCATCTTTAATATATCCTTGAAATGACCTGTAACGTATTTAGGTGTTCTGCTTTGATCCTAATGGCTTGTGAGGTGCTATGCTGAAATGGATGCGGATACTATCAGTAAAGGAGAAGATCCTTAACATCTTAACGTATGGGCATGTGCCACAGTTGCCACATAATAAACAAGGGTGTGAGCTTTTCAGAGCTGCCCCGAGATAGGGAACTTTTACCTCCTGTTGTCCCACAGTAAACAGGTTGCTTGTGCCTCTGAGAGCAGCAGGGTGCTTTCTCTGACATTGTCTGGGGAGGGAGAACATGAAAGTGAAAAATTACTGTGGATTGCTGGATGCTCTGTAACTCCACGTGCATCGACCTGATAGTAATGAACCTGAGTGTTCATCTTTACCTGCAGACTTTCTTCTGAGTGATTTTGTTATTTATATCAAACAGGGTTTTCAGGGATTTGAAGTAACTTTAGTACAGGGATAATTTCGTTGACGAGCATTGGTGTTAATTATTTGAAGCAAATCAGTGTATGGGATTTTTATTTAATTTCACTGTGCAATGAGATATGTTTAAGTATGAATGGTGTGGCCAGAAATTTTTTTCCTTCCCCAAAATAAGAGCTGACCTAAACCTGAGTCTCATTCTTCTGAATTCTGTCATTAATACATTCCCCAAGCACAGCCACATTTTTGCTTGCTCAGCACAGTCTGCAGCTTTATTTGCTTTCATTGCCTTGCAGAAATAAAGCATGCTCTTTAGTCTTAAAAAAAAAAAATCCTACCTCAACAAATAAAGAACATCTTAAAAGTTTTTAAAATTCAAGGCAGAAACCAAGAGCTAGGAGGAGCTAGCAGCAACTCCCATCATGTACCAGAAAGAGAGGAGCTCAAATCCTGCACTATTCATCACTTCACAGGCTTCCCAATGAAGCAGAAGGGAAAGGTTTCTCAATGAGTTTTCCAGTGTTCAGGTAGGGAAGATATGTAGGGATTTTACTACTGCTTATGTTAGTATAGGTACCTTCCTCTTTGCAAGCAGAGTTTCTCATCTTGTGCCATGAAATCTGGTGTCCTCCCTCTGCAAGGATGTGGAAATTCAGCTTCCAGGAGAACTGTTAGTTCAGTTTTACTGGGGGAATGAATTGGCAGAAGTTTGGGAATAAAAGACAATGCTTAGAAGGCTACTTATGGCAGAAGGTCTTGCTTAAAGTCAAGTTTAATCCTGCTATGAAGCAGGCGCTGGTCACAACTGTGGTTATGTTGAACCATCTGCCGATACATCGAGTGAGCCTGTTAGTAATATCTTGGTGATGATTTGGAGCTCAGTAGGGTCAGGTGCTATCATGCTTTGCAGTGCAATGTTCAAAGGCTATGTGACTGAATTCACAAGATGACACAATGTAGTAAATGATGCACAGCCCATACGGTTTCTTTATGGGATGAGTCTTTCATGGCATGGTACTGCATTAACATAAGCAATATTGTTTTAATTATCTCAGCTGATGTTCCTCTGAAACTGCTCAGTGGGTAGTTCTAATGGACATGGTATGGAAATCATTGCACTGGCAGGTACAATGTCTGTTCATCTTATTTACTTACAAATGTTCCAAGCAATCAAGTATGACACCTTCCTGCAAATGAGGTAATTCCCGCTTGGCATTTAGGTCTCTGAAGAAGAAGACTTTTATATTGTAACATTAAAGGCGAACACTTTGTTTTAATCACTTGCCAAAACAGCTGAAAACTATTATTAATTAATAGGAAACATTGACTTTTAACTTTGCAAGCTCTCCAAAGAAGTGTCTGTGACAACTTGCATCTGGATTTATGGATTATTTGGATACAGAGAAACTGGGCATCATACTGCAAAGGTTGACTGCTTTAAATTCATTTTAAGTGTACACATAGCGCTCTTAAAATTAATATGTTTATAAACCTAAATTGGTTTAGTTGAATGCCTTTTGTTCTCTTTCTGGCTTCATTTGAAGCAACAACAAAAAGCTGTGCTTGTTTGTGTGTTTAACCAAAATGTTAAATGCAATTAATCTACCAAAAGCACACAAATATTTTTTGAATAATAGAGGCGCCCCTTTCACAGTGTCTTTGGTATTTAGCACTATGGTTTGGAGAGTAGAAGGCAACTTTTTCACATCTCATAAATAAAATCTAAAAAATCTTTTGCTTGGCTTGTTTAATTCGAACCAATGCAATGCAGCACCCTCAGATTTTCTCGACTGTTTTGATAAGGCTGAGGTTAGTATGTACAGTTAGGGGGAGGCAGCATTCCTAGTCTTTTAGATTCTGGATCTTACTTTCCCTTCTGGAAAATATTGTGTCTGGCAAATACATCTCCCAATAAATAAGAAGTGGGGGATGAATATTGCAGTCTGAGACAGAGCTCTTCTTTGATCTGACTCGGAGGGTGATTATGTGGGGATTCATCATGTGGATCTACTGTTTTTGCCTGTTTTGTCAAACAAAATAATAGAATTCCTTGAACTGTCAGAAACAGAGAATATCCAAAATATTTCAACAAGATCAGACCACAAGAGTTAGTTTGTTATCTTAATTGAGAATCTTGAGACATCCCACTTATTTTAACAATAGGAGAGTGGCTGCCTAGCCTGTCTGCTTCTAGCCAGTCTAATTCTCAGTTATTGAGAAATTCATGGGGAATACTGTGAAAAGTTTAGTAACTGCAGATTTTTCATCAGTTAAAAGCAAACATGAGAGCTTTGCTTTATGCATTTGCTACTGAGACTCTTCTCTTTAAAAAAAAGTGTGTGATCTCATCTTTTATTTAAAAATCTGCTAGTCTTGTTGAACCAGCAACTCAGTCTTTGCCAGGTAACTCAATGTGAGCCCGTCTTCTGTGCATGGGACTGAGTCTTAACTGCTGAGGATTGACTGGTCATACCATGTAGCCTGGGTGACTGGCAATTTGGGTGCACCCAGAGTCTATGCCTGGGTATAGAGAGCCAGGTACCAGACTTTATCCATGTCATTTGAAGAAAGGTCATCTGTTTCTCACTTCAGCATGCTCACTTCTCACTAGTTTATAATGATTTGGAATCTATTTAGCTGTCCTTGTCCTTTTTATCGAGATACAACCTTTATAGCTATTCACCAAGCTATGGAAGACAGAGAGGTAGGTCTATATAGTCTCCTATATTCATGGCTAAGAAGAAAACTGGCATGCTGTTCAAAGGTTAAGTTGTGCCTTCATCTTGCTTTTCCTGGACTGTTTTGCACAGAGAGACTGGACTGATCCTTGTTTTAACAAATAGTTGGGGCTTAAATGGCTACAGAAATGATGCTGACAGCTAGTTTCCTTCTCCCTTCTCCTCCTCACCCAGCGCTGCGGAGAGGGGGGTAGGATGGTGCAGACATGGATGCAGCAGCTTAAAAGTCAGATGTATAGGAATGAGGGGCAGCGCTGGTGCATTGAAGGAGTGACATCTCTGCTCTCATTGATAGTTGTCAATAATCTCAGTATCAGTGACCAACTAAATGTCTGGGGATTTTATGGGCTGAACTGTGGCAACTACACCACTTAAACTGATGTTTGTACCTGTTGAAGTCCTAAACATTTATCCTGAAATTATTTTTTATTACAAACAGTGGCTGTTTGCATGAAGAACTTGATAGTCTCAAAGCAGTTGTCTTTCTGTGAGTAGTTAATTGAAAGGAAAGAATAATTTCTGCAGTGATTCAGCATCTTATGTTCTTCTGTTATTTTCCACCTGCTGTTTGATATATTGCTCAGTCTGGAGACCAGTATTAAACATCCACCTGCACGTGTGGCATCTCCAGAACATTGTGACCATTCATGAAAGAAAGCAGTGGGTTGCTTCTTGTTACTCACTGGTCTATTAGATTTCTACCAGCAAAACATTTTTCAGGTTGTGTGTGGCAGATGGAAATAATTGCTTTCAATATGCTCCCGGGTATTGCTATCTGAACAAGAAAAAGATAGCACTACTTCCCTCTCCTGCCACACAGGGTTTAGGATATGCCTAGTTGGAGGGCAAAGATGATCTGGGTTGATTCCTGAGTTTCATTTTAGTGTTTTGCATTATTTCCACAGAAGCAGTTGAGGGATATACGTAAATTCTAAATGTCACCTTCCAGGGAGGGTGTGAATCTGATCTGTGATGGCACCTGTTGAGAATGAATTCGGAGTACTCTCACTTTAAATGCTGGGTTTTTGCATGGGCTGTGATGGTTCGGGGTTTGTCCAGACCAGTGAGGTTGCTTTACACCAGTGCTGGTTGGGCTTTTTGAGCGATGTGCTTTCCAAAGGCTGTGCCTCTGTGCCTAATCCCAGGCACAACCCCCTCATAGCAGAAGCCTTCCCCAGCTCTCGAGTTTCCCAGACACATTCTGGAGTTGCAGCTTCCTCTGATGTTTTTGCTTGTAAGAAGTTATTTGGTCTGTTCCTCCCCAATTCTTCGGATCTGCCAGCTCTGTGAAAATAATGGGATGTTAAAATTTAAAAATTTAAAAAATGAAACATGAGGAAATTATTAGATATTCCAGCTTCAGAAAACAACTGCTGATTATAGTGCACCCTTTCTGCACTGCTCTCTTTTTGACTGCTGTTTTCTGTTACTATGGTGGAATGAAATTTGCGTTATCCTCAGTGTTATCCTGTGCTTACAGGAACTGGGAACCAGAAGATATCTTGGTATAGAAATCCAGCATTAAACAAGTGATTTGTTCATTTTCTGCAATTATCCAGAGGGTAAAATGTGTTGTGCTACTGCAGAGGAGTTCACACAGTGCTCCTTTAAATCAACAAACTGTTTGTTTCCAGTTGGCCATCTTGCTGAATATACAAAAGTGACTGGCTGAGTCTCCTTCATGGCTTTCATTTTTATTTGTGGAGCATTTTGCAAATGAAAGCTGGGAGTTTTGCTCTCTGTGTAAACAATATTGCAAACCCCAATTCAAGAACAGGTAGATGCCTCCCTGTCCTCACAGGCAGAATTCAACAGGCTGAATTTTGCAGTTGTTTCTTGCCTCACAGCATAAAAGCCACAGTACGAACATCAAGGAAACGCCTTTCTTCCATCAAAACTGTCAAGAAATCTTACCAGTCAAGCAAAGCTGCTCCCTCGGTCCTGAAGAGAACATCAGTTAGAGGCAGGGACTTGCAGCAATGAATGAATGAGAAGGTTTGGTCTAACTGGTCTTTTTCCTTCTGTAAGATCAGCGGAATACTATTTGCCACAGTATGTTGTTGAAATCGTCAGTTGTTATGAATCAGAGCTAAAATGAGCAACAGTACTTGTTATTTTTTTAAAAAGAGAGAAGGGCTGATTTGAAAAAAATCAACGGAAAACAATGCAGGAAGCTGCTGATGTGGAAAATTTTCACGCCATGCCAAGACAACCTTTTTATCAAGATTTTTTTTTCTTCATGGTATCACTTTGCAAGGTTCTTGCCTCATCAGTGCTGATGATAATGTCTTGCTGCTAAAGCTAGAGGAAATGAGGCTGATGAAAATTTTCTGTGTGAAAACCTGTAGAGGTTGACTTCAAACAGAGAAGTGTCTGTAAAATGTGAATATGGCAGAGATGTTCCATGGGAATGTTTCAGCTATCAGGAATATGAACTGCATTGTGAGCGTTTCCCCTCTCAGATTTGCATAGATAGAGATATGTTGATTCAAAACAGAAGGATTTTGATGAGCAGATTAGCTTCAGCCATAGCTGAGTAAAGAAGAAAGAAAGGTAGGTCACATTCAAAACAACGGAAACTCAATCGCTTAATTATGCACTACAAATGGTCCTACTTCTTCAGTCAGCGAAGATGGAACAGTCCTTTGTTAAACGTTACTAGTACACATGGAACTGCGGTCTTCAAGCCAATGCCAACTGCTTCTGAAATCACATTTAATATTGCAAGCTACGCTACAATTTATTTTCCTGAAATCATGTGGTTTAGCGTACAAGTGAAACGTAATTGGGTCAAATGAAGAGGTTTGGATTTGGTAAATGAGTTGGTATGTATTTTATGAACTTCTGTTGCTGTTCTGCCTTTTCAGTCAAGAAATACCAAAAACTTTGGACAAGATGAGTTAGTGAAAGTAATGCAACAACTTAGATAATGTAACTTTCATGATGGCTAAAGGATGACTCAACATCAATTATACATGATCAGTAATACAAGTAAGCTAAAATTACAGCCTGACAGTGCTTAGGAGGGGACTTGGGGATGTGTGTAATGTATTTCTCTCCTTCCAAAACTTGTTGGACTAGCAACCTGACTACAGGAAAATCATTGTCATTTAGCTTTTGTTGGCAGTATCAGCAGTAGAATCTAGGGCATAAATACATTGCTTTGTACATATCTCAACCCAGATCTAACACAGGAGTAAGTGAATATGGGAAAGTTTGCACTGTTGTCTCTTCTCCTTTTCTTAAACAGTAACAGGAACAGCGCAGGTTTGGTTGTGCTGGAAAGCACACATGCGTTTAGAAACGTTACCTGCATTTCATCCCAAATATCTTGTTGAATGGAGAGATGAGTCCACGTTTTATCCGGTCTAACACAAGGATGCTCTGGCAGACAGCAGGGCTGCTCTCAGGCTTCCTCAGAGGAGGCACATGGGGAAATGTCTTGGTTCAAGGGTTCAGGCTGGGCATGGGAAAGCAGCTCCCATTGCACCCAGCTCCTGTTTGGGACGAAAGCAGTAAGCACTCTTCGGACTGTCCCATGCCTCATATCTGACACAAACATTCCTGTTTCCCTAAGCCCAGTCACTGGAAAACATCTGACACAGCTCATGAGCTTTCCTTTGTGGTATGTCTGGGGCAGAATTTGTTTCTTATAGTACGTATAGACTACAAACAAGGAGTACTGTGGGTCTTGGTTTTAAGTTCTGGAAGAGTAGGATAGCTGAGCTATGTACTTGATGCACTCGGTTCCAGCTCCTGTGACTCAAGGAAGCACTCATGGTGATGTGTTTTGCCAAAAAAATTACCATAAATAGACTCAGGCCAGCCCTGTGTGTCACTGGCTGCTTTGGTGGCCCTTTTTGACCCACTTGTAAGAAACCATGGCATCGTTGTAATCTGAAGAGCCAAACATTTGAGTTTGTGCCAGCGCACACCTGTTAACAGGGCTTTGCTGAGGTCTTTGACCTCCAAACATAGATAAGCTGCTCTTGCGGGTTAGGAGATTTGAAACCGCTGGGCCGAAATCCAGCACGTTACAACCCAAGCTCTTTACCTTTTCCTTGGTTAATAGGTGCTTGAACTATTTGGCAGGGGGCCAATGAGGTCTGCTAGGCCTGCGATGGGGCAAGCAGTTACGTTAAAAGACCTAGTTTCTAATTAATACAGAGCCTTTGTAACTCTATAAGTGGCTTGCCCAGAGTCATGCCAGCGCAGGGTCACCCTTGTCTTCAGAGTGTGAGACAGAGTGGATGAGGCCTCCAGTTCTTCTAACCGCTGAACTTCAGTACAGATCATTAGCATTTTGAAATTATCCATTGAAAATTGCTAGAAAATTATCTGTGTGATTATATCTTGAGGGGCAGAAGCCAGAGCAGAGGTAACTGGGTGACGTTTCTCTCTTGGGTTGGAGCTCAGCATTGCCCCGTTGTCCTGGGTTAAGCTGAGACAGAGTTAACTTTCTTCATAATAGCTAACAAAAGGCTGTGTTTTGGATTTGTGCTCAGAAGAAAGCTGATAAAATGTGACGTTTATGTGGCTGCCAAGGTCTTTCAGCTTCTCTGGCTGTCTGCAAACAGGAGAAGCTGGGAGGGAGCACAGCCCCAGTTACTAGCCCAGTATTTGATCTTAGGTTCGGGATTGAAACCTGGAGTGGCCAATAATCTATTCCATAATATACACGTCATGCCCAGTATATAGGTGAGGACCCTCCAGAAGCTCATTCCTTTTGGTTCCAGATCTCTTTTTCTCCGGGTCATCTCACTCAAGGTGGTCCCTCTCCCAAGGCCTTCCCCCTCTCCCCCCCGCTCAGCTCTCAGTCTGGGACACTCGGACTGTTCTCTCCATTCTGTGAATGCGGTTTCAGGACTCTCCCTGCTCCAGGATCGTTAGCCGGGAACAGGCTGAGCCTTGGTCATCGGGTGGGGGGGCAGTATCACTGTGTATCACTCATTTGTGTATTTGTTTATACTATTATTTGTAATATTATTGTAGTTTAGTTATTACGTTTTTCTTATCTCAATCCATGAGTCCTTTTTTCCCCTTTACCCCTTTAATTCTCTCCCCATCCTCAAGTTTGGGGGGAGGCGGGGATTGAGTGAATGGGTGTGTGTGTTGGCCCCTGGCCAAGGACAAACCCATCACACCCATGCTCTCTGCTGAGGTTGTTTTTTGAATAAAACAGAACTTTGCATGGAACTGTTCTTGGTGTAGCATGTGTTTAGAGGCGATAAGAATGAGGGGGAACTCATAACCAAACTTTAGCCTAATGATTTTTCTTCTTTTCTGCACCTCTGATGATAGGTACTGGATGTGGGGAAACTGCTTTGCTGCACCAGTCTGGAAGCATTAGTATAGCTTTGACTGAGGTTGCAGGAGATGGTCCCTATCGCAGATGTGCCTTGACTTTACTAAGCCGCATGGTTGTTTTGATCTGCGCTTCGTTCATAGCAAGTATCTTTCAAAGGCAATTTGTACTGTCTGGTGGTGAAGGATGTCATGTGTGAAAATATGATCACCTGGTAATTCTAATATATGACAGAGCATTTTGGTGTAGTAGTATCATGGTGAATGTCGCTTTTCAGCAACTGGGACAGGGTTTGCTAGCAAAAGGCCCGATTAACATGACACTTGTATGATCAACCGATCAAGAGATTCAACAGATTCCCCTGCTGCTGGCTGCACCTGAAGCGGTGATCATCTGCAGTAAATGGCAATTCAGTGCAGGCCCTTTGTATACCTGCTTGTTGCTTTAACAATTCACTCTTACAGGGGATTTCGGGTCCCTCAAATTTTCCTTGCTCAAAAGAAACGCATTTTAAAAAATCAGGCTGGTAACAAGCCTCACAGAGGGAGCTTGTTTTGTTCATTAATGTAGTCTTCATAGCTGTAGTGTTTGTTAATGTGGTATAAGTTGAGTTGAGCTAAAAGATCTAAGAAACAAAACTCGGTTTGCCTGAGTCCCATGTGGTGTTATGTTTAATGAATTTTCACTTAATCGTCCATTAATACGTACGATAAAAATAAACATGGCAGTTGAACAGCACAGTACTAAATACTGTTCTGAAAGAAAACCACATTGGGTAAACTAAAACAACTGCATTTCTTACTAATCTACATAATGTATTTCATTTAAAAGGAGAATTCATAGTATTTGAAATATCCTACCACATACTGAAACTTTTAGTGTAAACTGCCACTTTCTGACTATCACATATTGAAATACTTGTGGCGCATAGTGAAATTTATGTTACATAGTGTAAAATATATAGTGAAACCGAACTGATGTATAATGAGACGCATATGTGCCTGCAATGACTTATCAGTTCCATTATTTTCTAACTAACATTATTTTCATGATCAAGTTTTCTGGGTCAGAGGAAGACAATGGTGAAGACCAGGACTGGCATTACGATGGAAAGTATAGACCTGAACTTGCACAAAACCCGTTGAGCTGAGTTATCCTTTGTCCTTTTCCGAGATGATAAATTCTAAATGCAAAGTCTGCTAATGGTTACAACATGTCTCTCTTTCTCTGCCAAAGCTTCATTACAAACATCAACATCACCCCAGCCAGGGAAATACCACCAGCCACAAGTGGAGAGGCCAACTGCCCAATTCTCAGCAGTTTTTACCATACAGGGCTGCTGCATGAGAGACGCTGGTGAGGTGTGTGGGGCGCCGTGAGAGCACCCCAGCACAGGCCAGGTGGTTCAGATCCATTCAGGTCCCGCTGGGAGGGGGCAGCTGGGCATCTCGGACCTGACCTCCTTCATTCACCAGCAGTCCAGACCTCCGGTGAAGGCTCAGGGTGGATGGGCAGCACCCGTGGTGGCTGCAACCAAGAAAACTTCCTTCTTTGCTGCTTAGATTTGTTTTTTCTGTCTTAAGCCAGGTCCTGACTATGCAGCCAAGCATCCCTGCTGGGCAGGGCAGGCAGGCTGGCCACTGGGTGTGCCCCACTGCTAGCAGAGGAGGGCTGTGGCAGCCAGTCCAGTGGCTGATGGCCTCCCAGTGACCTGGAGTACTCCTCTGTGGTGCTGCCATTTGCAGCTCACACTTGCTTTCCAATCTCAGTGACGGTTTGGGCTCAGGAAGGTGTCTCCTGTACTGGTTGGCTTGGGAGGTGGTTTTGTCTCTGTCCTGATGGACTGTGGTCTTGCAGGTTCCACATGGCGTGAGGCCATGGGACTTCTCCAGCCATGCCTGCTCCTGTCCACAGTTTCCCACTGGACTTGGACCACAAACAAAGCGATCTCTCTTGATAGCACTTGAGTCAAGGTGCATATGTGCCGTCCTTGCCATTGGACTATTGGCCTTTTGCTAGACCAAAACAATCTAGGCCATACTGAAATTGAAAGAAGACCTTCGTACTTTGCGGCTGTTGTGCAATCAGTGCTCATCAAGGATGGCTGAAGGCACAAGGCAAAACACACCCTGTGTTTGAGGGCAAGGTATATTAACCTTTCCACCTGGAATGCCTAATTGCTCAAATATTGCCAACATTGTTCAAACTGACAGATATGTTAGGGAACAGGCAGAACTGGAGGGACAACTCTATGTAAGGGGTATGACAAACGTATTGGGTAAATTGTATGGGAGTGCTTAAACCTTCTCTCTGTTCTGTTTTTTGTAAGGACAACTGCCAGGCAGAGTTGATCATGACTAATTCGTGTGAGGAAATAGCACAGAGAAGTTAAGCAGCAACAACCAGTTTAATTTCACTTGTTACCAATAAGGCCTAACTTAAGTTTCAAAAGGAGATGAAAGGGAAGTTTTCCATTTGCTCTCCTTGTTTTAAAATCTGCAAGAGAGCTTGAAGAGAGATGTGCTCTGCATTATTAATGTCACCTTTGCCTTTAGAGCAGGGGGAGGAGACAAACACAATTTAATTCCCATGTGTACCAGGACAAAAGGTATCCAGAGCATCAAACTTGTCTTTTGTTTTTGTTCTTCCCCATTCCTGTCTTTTTAATATCATTCTAGAGAGCTACGTTAGTTATCCCTGAAGCAGGGCGGAGCATATACAGGCTCCTACACATGTCAAGATGATATAAACGACCAAGGTGATATAGAAACAATAAGAAATTGTCTTGAGGGAGAAGGAGAAGTAAGCAGGAAAGATATCTTAAGTACCTGAGCATCAACTCTAGCAAATTACTTATTTGGCATAAATATTTCAGATGGTACAATCACCTGCTACCTCTTTTTTTTACCTGTCATCTCCCCTGAAAGGGTGTGACAATGGTTACATTGTAGATGATCTGTTGACAGGGAAACAGACATCTTTCATAATTCTAGGAGGAAAATTCATACAGTAATCCCACAATAATAGATTTTTAATCCTTGGATGTTTCCTTGTATGATACAAACTACTGAGTGTCATCCACTCCTTTGAACCCCCCTGCAACTTCACTGAGATAGACCATTTCCTTTTGAAAGATGCTCGGTCCAGACTGTAACATTTACTGATTTCTTCATCTCTGTGGCTAGATTCTTCTTTTACTAAAACAGAAAAGAACAAAACCACTGCATCTTTTCAAAGGCACTATATAGAATTATTATCCCCTTGAGCTAACTTTGGTAAGCCACGCACATGGCTGAGCTTTCATAAAATCAGGTTTAAACACAGTTCTCTTCATTTAAAATGCTTCTGTATAAACCAAACTTGATTTAAATGTCCGCTATGTGGATTGCAGATGAAGACTGTCCAAAATTAGGCTGCCAAGCTGGATCTGCCCTCTGCTGAACTGCGTGAGTCCCTGTGAGGAGGCTGAAGGCAAATGGCTCTTGGTTAGCAGCTTAGTAATTTTCTCAACATCCACAGGAAAGCTGGTTGTTATCACTTGCCAGTAAAGGGGACACTTTGCTAGTGTGGCCCAGTTATTTGCTTCCCTGGCTGCCTGTACCCAGCCATGGAGATGTCAGTGTGCTAGCAAGACCACCAGCTCTACACCACTGGGTTTTCAGCTCCAGGGAGAAGTATTAGCAAAGTAAAATATGACCAAAAAAAAAAAAGACCCAGAATAAGAGGAACCCTAAAAAAGGGAGAAATTTGGCAATATCAACCCAGCAAAATGCTGCAGGTGAGCTTTGGCAGGGTGGCAGCAGGCTTCTGAGAAGCCACAAAGCACTGCAGAAGTTATAGTTTGTCAAGTCATGGGTGAAATTTCATGCTTCAGAGTAAAACCAGAGATGAGAAACTCTGGGCCTTTCAACGTGGGAGAGCTGAATCTATCAAAATAGTTTCACTTTGCATCTACAGACTGTGAAAAGATGTTCTTCCTTTTTTTTTTTTCTCTTAGTGTTTCACCTCACCCTTGCCCTTGGTTCCATGGGTCCCCTCACTTAGGAAGCACCAGGTTGTCCAAAGAAAAGGCAGAATTTCACTGCTTCCCTCCACCAGCTCATGGCTGGGAAGACTGAAGAAGTCGGTGGCCACCTTCCCCTGTGGCAGTGTGGTGGCAGGGCTGGCAGCACCAGAAGGGAGCTGGGAGCCCTGGGGATGCTCACCGAGAAGGTGAGAGGCTGGGGCTGGGCACAGGGAAAGGGGGATGAGAAAAGAAACAGGGATGGAGAGAAAGAGCATGCAGCTTCCCACCCGCCCATGCTAGGCTACGTAACAGGTGACAGGCTGCTCCTGGCAGCAGTGCCACTGGCAGCAGAGCTGGTGACTTGATTCATGGAAAAATGCCAATCCTGATGCATTGTACTGATGTTCCCCAGGCCAGTCATGGAGTGGGACGAGTCTCGCCAGGGCATGTGCTGTCTGAAACCTGTGAGCTTGGCCAGGCAGCCTGTGAGAATAGCACCACGGTGGCAAGCTCCGGCACTCGGAGGTTGAGAAAAGCCAGCGTTAAGGTTGAGTCAGGCCCCTATGGATGTGTGTAACAATGTGGTCTTTACA
The DNA here is from genome assembly GCA_013400615.1 of Syrrhaptes paradoxus. NCBI lineage: Eukaryota > Metazoa > Chordata > Aves > Pterocliformes > Pteroclidae > Syrrhaptes > Syrrhaptes paradoxus. The sequence goes on along the minus strand of VZTO01000454.1, from coordinate 6,849 downwards.
GGATGCATGTTACCTTTCCCCATGGCCTTTGCAATCAGAAACCCAAGGAGGCTCTAATCTGTAAACCCTGCATCTTGGTGGTGGTATCTGTTGAAAGGGATGGAGTAAATGGAGGGGCTGTCTTGGCCAGGGAGCTGGGTGCTGCCTGGGACAAACATGCTTTTCACTGGCTGTAACTCAAGGAGTTGTGCATAGCATGGGGCAAGCCACTTAATACGAATTTTCAGAGGCTGTGAAGTATAGTACTTTTGGTTTTAGGTGCTCAGTTTGAAATTGTTGAGGATTCCCAGTGACCCCTGAACTTAGGATAGGCAATGCTGCAGTCAAATAACACTTTGGTTGGGATAAACTGTCCTGGAAAGTCTGGGCACACAAAGAGAATATCTGACTTGCAACTCCTGTATTTTGTTTCTTTTTCTGTCATGCGTAGGGATACCACCTTCCTCTTCCACATGGACACTGAGCGATCCAGGTGAAGCCAGTGACTGGCCCCTTCTGGAGAGCAGGGCGGGAGCACAAAGGTCAGAGCCGTGTGGCCAGTGATGGAGATGGGAGGAGAGGGAGGACATCCCTACCCCGTCCTGCGCAGGACGAGCATCTCTCACCTTGTGTGCTGAGCAAGGTAGATGTCCTGTGGGAAAATCAGCTCGTGATCCTGCGAGGAAAGGCTGCTCCTGAAGCCTAATTAATTCTGGCATTTCATAACTTTTTGGTACTTGACATTGTGACCTTGCTCACATTGCATTAACGTGGGGAGAGAGATGTGTGTCTGCGAGTAAGTGAAAGTAGCATCAGTGTTTTGATTAGAACAAGGTTTCCATCAGATGCAGATACATGTCTGGCCCGATACATGTTTGTTTCCAGGCGATGTGAAGTGAAGGCCTACTCCGTTTCAGTACACTTCTGGGGGCCTGGGCTTCTAATAGAGTGTAATATTTCTGGCAACAGATGAGAGCTAATATATTGTGTTTAAATCTGGGATGAGTTGTTGACCAGCTGTGGTCTATGTGCAGAGATATCAAATGTTTTTTTTTTTTGGATAATGTCAGTTCCAGCCTGCAACCCACATGTGAGTCAGAGGCAGGACCGAAGACCAGCAAAAAAAAAAACCCCATTTAATCTCACGAAGCCATCTCTCTTCTGCAGTGCATTTGGTGTAGTTGTCCTTTAATGATTTAAACATTTCAGAAAGTTCTGGGTGAGCTGGCTCCTTTTTCAGTGGTGCACATTGGGCAACGCTGGTGGGAGGTTTCTGCCCTTCAGTCTGCACCAGAGAGGTAAATTAGTTAAGCAGAGGCACGAATTATTTGCATGCAGCTGAGGTGGTGAATGTGTTATCTTTACAGCAGAAAAGGAAATGGTTCTCTATAGATTATTAGTTACTGAAAAAGCAAAGGCATGTCTTTTGTTGCCGCCACACCACTGGTCTGACTGTTTAGTAGATACGGATCAATATCCCCCCTTCCTCCTCACCCCCCTCACCTGTCACATTTTCACTTAGGGTGAGGTGAAAAGGTTTCACTTTAATTTATGTCATTCTTGTATTGCCAAATGGCATGCCAGAGCAACCGAACCGGGCGTGATCTGACTCTGTTGTGTGCTCTCACATGCACACAACAGTGTGGGAAAATGCTGAGAGAAAATGGAAATTTAAGATCTGCACCTAGCCACTGTGGTTTTTTGGGTTTTTAATAGTGCTTCATTTGTAAAGCTCCTTGGCGCAGAGAGGATTTTTGTTGTGTTCAGGGTAGTCATAGCCTGTAAGTGAGGACTTCTAAATATTACAATATTGCAGATAGAACCATAAGCAACTTGTTCTCTCTATGAACAACAAAAATACATGCTGTTACATATCTAAGGATCTCAAAACAAGGTACAAGTATTAGTCTTACACCACAACTTGCACAAGTCTTGTACCTATTCTACAAATGAGTCGGGCGTTGTATGGGAAGGTCAACTGACCTGTTCCAGACCTCACTACCAGTTAGTGGAGGTACCAAAACCAGAACCATCTACTGTCTTGGCTCCTGGGTTGCTGCCCTTGCTGCAGAACTTAGCTCTGGCCTTGAAGTGCTGAAATTTCTAGATTAAAAAAAAAGTCTGTCTTTAGATGTCCATTGTTAGATAAGCTTAAACTTGGATACATTCCCCTGTGGAGATGCACATCACTGCCTTACTATTTAGATTGATCTAAACAATTACATTGAAAATTAATTTTTTAAAAAAGAAATGCATTAGGAATGACATCAACAGGCATTCCCAGGCTTAAATACCCCAAATCTGGGGGAAATGAGAACCTGTATCTGAACTCTGTGGCTGGGTCCATCCCTGAATGTGTTTTTTTGGAGTCAGACTCACAGGGGGTTGAGGTGTTCCCTCATGGCTAACTGGTGCAGAGGCAGTCAGCAGGCGGGAGGCCAGCGCTACAGGACTGGGATTTAAGACGGTCACATCTAACAAGGCTCTTAGAGTGTTTTGCAGGGGTGCGTGCTGCTTCAGGAGAACGGGTTGGATGGTCAGGGAGGGCCCTTGTTTTCTAGCCTTCTTAATTTCAACAAGTAGCTGAGATTTCAAACGAAACCAGAGAGCACTGTGCCTTCAGTACGGTCTGCACCCTTAGCTCCTCAGCCTGCCTCTCTGTCAGGTGCTCGCTGGTAAAAAAAGGGATAATCATCCCCTAGACAGCAGAAGGGCCCATGACGCTTTGTCCCTGCCCCAGAGGAGCCTGGACCACTTGTGTGTGGCAGGGTAGGGCGAGCTGTACCTGCAGCCACTGCTCCACCTTGTCTCCTGGGCTCCTTTTTGAGCTCAAGCAAAACAAGTGACAGTGCAGCAAACAACACAGTCATTCCTGAATGCTTTATCTGAGGGGGGGGATTAAAAACCTCAAGCAGATCTGAGGGAGGGAGGAAATCTGCACATTGCTCTTAGCTGCTATGTAGGTCATAATTTCATTTGAGAAAGGCTCAGGTGTTGATGAACAAGGCTCCCTGTGAATTGTGGTGCGTGGCACCCAAGCAGGGCAAGAGAAACCCGGGCATCCCAGGGGAACTGCAGTGAACTCCTCCTGAATAGCTCCAGCTTATGGGGGACATCTTTCTGCAGATTTCATCAGCAACTGCTGAAGCCACAGTGGGGTCTCTCTCTCTGCAAGGAACAGCCTTTTCTTGAGGGTGATGGACAACTGAGGCTGCTGCCATAGGGCCAGTGGCCACACAGGACCCCAGGCAGGAGGCACAGGGATGGCAGATGTGGGGCACTGCTCAGTCACAGACTATCTGGGGACAGTGGGACAGGCAGCACGGACATCAGCATGTAGTCTAAAAGACAGGTACTTTTAGTGAACAGATGTGAAGATAGCATTGCTTGTTTGGAAATCAGCTGATTACTGTTGAGACCACAAGTCTTTGGAGCAACTTAGAGCCGCTTCCCAAGGGCCATGGAAGTACCCTGCCCTGCCCTTCCCTTGCTGCCAGCTCTAATCATGGGCACAATTTTGGTCAGTGGCTCAAAGCCAGGCTTGCTCAGGGTCAGCCCAGAGAGGAATGGGGACGAGCAAGTCCCTCCTGCAGCTGCCCAGCTTGCAGCAGCCAGGCTGGGCCTCCTGTGCTGGGTCACTGGTGTGAGGGGCTGGATGAGCTGGTGCAGGGTTTTAGGGCAGTGGGCATGTAGGAAAAGAGCCCTAGCCCCAGGGTTCCCACTCTGGTCCCTGGGGTCCTGCCCGAAGCCTCTCGGGGCCGTGCTAGGGTTTTGGCTCTTGAGGCAGGTTATTGCCCTGCTGATTGAGGCATGATGGTTTTGGCAAGTTGGGATGCTCTGGTGAGAAAAAGCCTTCTGGTCATCACCTCACTCTCTTTGCTGTGCTTAAACTGTATCTTCTCAGTGCAGAGTGTCAGGGGGCTGGGCACACCATGAAGCTATTTGGATTCTGCATTGATAAGACAAGTGCAAACTGTCCCCACAGCTCTCGAGAGCAGAATCAAACTGAAACTTGCCACTCAAAGTAGAAAGCACATAACACCCACAGCTACAGACATGCACAAATTGCTGCAATATAGGTTAGAAAAGGAGCCCTGTTCTGCAACCTCTGGTCTCATTAAAAACACACACACACACACAATCTTCTCTGAATGACTACTAGCACCCGTGCGTGTTCCCTCCTAAACACCCAACCAACTTGTAACGGCTTATTAAAAAGGCAAATTTTCACTTTTCATGTATACTTGCTCCTTTTCGCACCTGGTTGCAGTTTCTACAACATTTTTGACTTCTGTTTTTTTCGTGACCAGTTGTGAGTAAAGTGAGACCTCCCAGGGATGCCACCCAGCCTGGTTCGCTGGGTCTCTGCCTGGGGACATGGCCCCAGTGCAGCCAGAAGAAACCAAACCTTCCCCTCTGATGTCCAGAAGAATTTCTGCACAGAACTTTTTGGCTGGCTACAAGGGCAGATCTTGTGTGTGAAGACACACAGGACCTGTCCTTTGAAAAAAAAAAAAAGAAAAGGGCCATCTGAATACACAAAGTAGACTAAGGAGGGGGGAAAGCAAATGCTTCCTGCGGTTTGCAGAGAGACAGTCCTCACACAGAAAGTTTTGCCATAGGACAGCTGTAGGGAAGCTGAAATTAACACTACAATATCCAGCTAATCCTGTAGGGAGTGCTGCCTGCCACGCTCCTCTTCCTGCCCAAAAGTCCCTGCTTTGCTCATTTAAGTTAGGATTTACCACGTAAATCCTGGTAAAGGCAGGAACACTGGGGATACACTAAGCTGGGTATCACATTGTGATGGCTGGGTCCTCAGCGCGGGGCGAAGCAGGAAAGAGGTCTTCAGCCTTTGATTTTGCTGTGCGTGGTTTCAGTATTGCAGGAATCGCTTCACTTCCCTGCGCAGTGCAGCCACTTTGGGGCAGGAATGCTGTAAGGAATCTCACTGGGTTCTTGGATAAGGAAATGATCAAGGACTTGCCTACTCACAATTAATGGAAAAAAAGAGCTGAAGGCCTTTATTAATCATTGCACAATAAGGAAGTCATACTGGTTTGGCTCCCTTCAATAGGGCTATTTGGTCACACCTACCTAAGTGGTTTGGCATCCCAACCATCTCCCTGCGTGCACCCGGGGAGGAGAAGGGAAGGGCCACTGCGCCCACCGGCCACCAAGGGGCCTGGCCACCAGCTCTCGGTGCAGGGAGCAGTGAGTGCCCATCTCTCTTTCCCAGGGCACCTCTTTTTAGGAATCTCTGCCCACTGTATGCACCAGTGCTGCCTGTCCCTGTGCTCTGGGCACAGGTTTCTGCCCCAAGCCCTCCAAAAGGAGATGATGTTTACGCATGCCCTGTGCTGGAGTTTCCTCCCTGCCAGCTGCGGAGATCCCTGCTGGGGAGGGTCTCCTCCCAGGGATGCATGCCACCCACCCAGTGACCACAGCTTCTCACTCTGATGCTGGGCTTCTTCTCGGGGCCCTGGCTTACCTCTCGTGGCAGCCAGTCTGTTTAAAGCCCAGATCCAGAAGGCAGTTTGTGGCCAGATGTGATGGCTGGCGGGTGCCTCTGAAGTGCCAGGAGACAGATGTTCCAGCACTTACTGGGCTTTGGCTGCCCTACAAGAGGGTGCTGGAGAGAATTTTATAGTGAGCAGCAGGACAACATCAGCATGGGATGAGAAACAACATTTCAGGCGCCCTGGCTATGTCTCAGGTGCCTTTCCTAGGTGAGCTTGTGCAGGCTGGAGTTTGCAGGGCTGAACAGCCCAAGCCAGCTGAGCCTGTGCTGCCTGGAGGGGAAGAGCATCATCTCATCTTCCCTGTGCTGGGTTTCCCTGTGCAGAGCACCGTTCGACTTGTGCCAAGCTGCAAGCTGTCATGGTGGTGGTAAGGAGGCTTGGCTTTGAAGTGGAAGGTGATGTCTGCTTGCATGCCTCTCTAAGCAATCAACATCTGACCCCCCTAGCACAGGACAAGAATACAACTTTGCACCCAAAGTAGGTACCGAGGCAGCAGAGGCTCGGCAAGGATTAGCGGCTCCTCTCCCCTTTGGCCCCTGCTGCGAACTGCTGGGAAATTGTCCCCACTGCCTTTTAAAAATGAGCATAAGCAGAGTCCCGCAGCGTGTTGGAAGCTCTTGAGCCTTCAGCTGTTGACTGCAGTTAGTGCGAAGGCAGCCTCAGTGAGCGTGCAAATGTGCTATTTGCCAGCACTTCCAGCTGCTGCTGGTGAGACCAGGAATGGCAGCGGCCATGCAGGTTGCAGGATGGCCCTTTTTCAGTATCTGATGAAAAATTAAACACCCATAGTTTTGGGAATTGTGTCTTCGACAAGAAGTCATGTTTTCCTGGTGTTCAGGTGGGACCAGTTGGTGCTGAAGTCACCAGAATTTCCACCCGTGCCAGCCCAGGCAGCTGCCTTTCCCCTGCCAGTCTTCCCCCTCTTTGCACCCCTCTGTGTCAGTGCCGGGGTGGCAGGCGGGGGGTCCCGGGTACGAGAAGGGATGGGGAACCCCCCTAAGTCTCCTTTTATTAACACCAGTTCTTGGGGAAACCTTTCCGTGACTACACTGATGCTGTCAGTGAGGCGTTTTTTTAAGCCACCATGCCAGCTCATGTTTTTCAGATACCTGCTCCGTGACGGGTGCATTCCTCAGCTGCACTGCATCCACTCAGCCCCTGCTCATGCAGTAATTAGCCAAGTGTTTCCTGGCTGCCTTTAATTACAGCCACAACTATTTTCTTGCTCTAACACAACGCCTCTCAATGACAGCACAGGGTTTAGGGCCTGTCCCACATGGAGCGCAGTCCCAGCACGTGTTGGGATGCCGCTGTGCACTGGCAGCCGCTGATTTGAACCCGAAGGGCT
>VZTO01000452.1:0-34692 GCA_013400615.1 Syrrhaptes paradoxus | reverse complement strand
TGACTGCGTGTTGGGAGCTTTGGAGAACCGACCCATCTGAAACCAGTTTCTCAAGGTTTGTTTGCAGCCACACATTGTGGGGACACAAGTCCACAAACGCAGTGTCTGTAAGATACTGTGTGCAGGCTCATGCTGTTTGTATAATTTTTTTAAAATAAATTACTATTTTAAGTGCTGTTAACAAGCTAGAAGGGTCTACACTAAGGTGAGTGGGCTAGTTAACACGAAAGAAGGCAGGTAATGGGTAGAGAACACTCTCACCCCCACTGACAGTGCCTGTGGAGCAAAACAACCGTAAAGAAAACCCAGACTGCCCAGAGAGAAAGCCTATGAAAGACAGCAGCTGTGCATTCAAAAGAATCCTGTTCCAGATGATTTAAAAAAATCTGCATGAGTATATTGATTGATGGATTACACTAGCATACAGTGATACATGCTGGGAAAACCCAGCAGTAGCCTGAGAGAAGAGGTGGGGTTGCCCTGCTCCGTGGTGCCATAGTCTACACCAGTTTGCAGTTATTGTGAAAATGTTTTTTTTCAGTTGTGCTGGCACAACTCTCTGGAGCTGGACAGTCAGGCTTATCACAGTTCCTTGATGAAAGATGGTTATTAACAGTTTATAGCCAAAAACACTTGTAAAAGGACAGCTGAAGGGGTAGAGAGCAGCAGGCAAGGAGCTGGGAGCAAGGGACACAGAGAACAAGGAGATGGAGCCTCCTAAACTGCCTTTGCCATCAAAGATGTTTTGCAGAACTGCACCTGTGTCTTCAGTTCCTGTTGTCCTCGATGTGCTTCAGTGATCAGCTCAAGACAGTGTGAAGATCCATTAAAAAAATAACAACTGTTTTATTAAAAAGCTCATAAGCAAAGGTGAAATCTCCCCTTCATCAAAACCTACTCCCATAACGGGATGTTGAGTGATGACAGAGCTGAATAACAAAAACAAGACGGGAACAGTTTATCATTTAAGAAATGCTTACCAGGCGATCAGTGCTGGAAGGCAGGAAATTAATACTCATAACTTCTGATTAGCTTTGTCAAAGGTGTTACGCTCCTCTCCTTCGTGTGATTCTCCAGAAGTGAAACAGAAATACACAGAACGATCACCTGGGCTTTTGATTTTCCAGGGAATGCTTCTCCCTCCATAAACTCATTGTCCTTCCCTCGCAGAACGTATGCATCTGTTAAACAAGAACATAAAGTTCTGGAAATCTGTCTGCCTGCATGATGGTATAAATCAGCCTAAGTTGCTTTTCTGATGTAATGTCTTGGACAGTTCCCTTCTGATTTCCTGAACAGGATTTTTTGGAACAACAAAGGAGAAAACAGACTGCCCTAATTAGTGTACCCCGTCATTTACATTGAGCCTTGCTTGTTTTAAAGTGGGACTTCACAAGTTTTATTGCGTGCTACATTGATGTCCAGATATCTTGTACAAGCTCTGTAAGGCTGAGAGTTAATATGAGTTAAATACAACAATAGGGAGATTATAAAAATGCTTTTGCAAGAAACTCTGGAAAACTCCAAAACGCTGGAATCCAGTTATGAGTTATTGTGTAATTCAAGTAGACAACATTTTTCAATCTCTTAAGCAATGAAAATTTAAAATATATACTAAGCCCTACATCATCGTGTGTCTAGTATGTGGTCAGCTGAAGGTATGCGCACGTGAATGACTACGCACCGTGACAGCCTGTTTTGGATATATGCCTTTGCAAAACTAAAAGAGATGTGTGGCAAAGGAAACATTCGTAACAGTATTTTTCTGAGTGAATGTTTTCATCCTGAGCTTTAATAAAAATACGCAGAACTAATGCAAATGTAATAACAGCATACGTAACTGCCAGCAATTCATGCAATGTTATTAAGATATGCATCAAAATGTCTCATAAAGTCAAAATGTCTGATTATAGGAAATGTTAGACTCTCCTTATGATTAATAGGATAGTCATTGTTAGGGGAATGATTCACTCGTGCTATAACCCCTCTGATCTGAATGAACTAACCTCTTTTAAGTCAATCAAGTCACACCTACCTAGGAGAAAAGAGTCTGACCCAAATAATCCATAATTAGATCATCGGCTGCTAACAGTATTGATCTCCCGAGATTTGGGGTGGCCTGAGCTGCCCTCCTTCCCCAGCTGCAACTCAGAGAACAGACTTCATTCTTAAAAGAAAAGAGAAATTTTTAAAAGACAAGTGGAATACTAAAATAATGATGTTGGATATCCATCTTCTTGGAAGTATCTTAATTTGTTAATGCTAATAAGTAATCAGAAATCAGATTATGAACTTGTCAAACAGAACGGCAATTACATTGTTGCTTAATCAGGGGTCTGCTTTCTGCCTTTTATTATACCTTGCAGGAAAAGTCAGGTGCTTTTCAAATAGATTTAAGTTCTTAATATCAGGTTCAATCTGCCAAAATCACCACACACAAGTTCAGCTGCAAAAACAAACTTTACATAAATCTGTTTTTAGAAAGCCAAAAAACTGGATCAATATAAAGGAATTAATTTCCATATTATTCTCATGTATTGGGAATTTAATGTCTATTGCCTTTTAAGAACATTATATTCTTGGGATAATTAAAATTGTTACGCTCTGTTTCTGGCTCTACTTTTCCAGTGGTCAGTACATAAATGTAGTGGGTTACATATGGCTTTGAAATGTCATAATTATATCTCTTAAAGTAAAAATAAATATTTCCATTTTAGTAGCTTATGATGTAATTAAAGTAGAAGCATTACGTGCAAAAATTTTACTTTTTCTTATAACAACTTATTCACAGCACAGCTCTGATGCCTATTAGATCTGTTTGAAAAAGAAAATCTTATTGGTATCAGCTACAAATAAAACTCATACCTTTCCAAAAATATCTCAGTTAAATCCTTTCAGGCACTGGCATACTGAGGCACACAGGATCCTTCAGAAAGATCGGAAGGCCCTCACACTAACCGCAGGTTTTTTCCCTCATTTCTATGGCATATGTTGTATCAGGAATTACAGTAAAAAGAAATTTCATGTTCAAAATTGAAATCTTTTCTCACATTTAACTCAGCCAACGTTCCTGTGATAGCAGAATTAAATTTGGGGTTGTTCTCAAATGGTAAGGAAGCTACAATATGAAACAATTACCATTTTTTTTCACTCTTACCTACAAAGACCACGACTTTCTCTGAACATTTACAGTCATCTTAAAGAGTCATCTGTAGCTGTCAAAGAAGTCCTTTGCCTCTGCCTAGAATTTCTTGTGAATTTTTTAGAGGAACTTGCATATGCACCGATCTAGAAGAAATAATTGATCTTTTCTTTGTAAAATGCAAGGAGTGTAGCAGATGGGAAGTGATATTCATTTACAAACACTTACATGTAAGCAGCATCTTAACCTCATCTTGGAATCTCTTTCCCGTGACAGATAGGAAAGTGGACTGCTGCCTTAGGGCCAGCTCAGTCCCTACATCCATACTGGTCAGACTCAGACTGAGGAGAACGATTTTGGTGATTTCAGTGTCTTTGTCTTCTGCCAATATTTTTATTTTCTTGTGGTAAAAATATCCCTAGAGGAAAAGATCTCACTGCATGTAACTCTTTTCTTCTGTTGAGTCATTTGGCTTGTTTATGTATCCTATGTAGAGGTGTAGTTTTATAAAATGCCTTCTGCATGCAGGAAGAACTCCTCTCTGAACAGATTCTCTACCTGAGCATGAGGGAAAGAAATAAATCTGTAGCTGATGACATTTCAAGGGCAGTGAAAACAACTGTTCAGAGGCTAATTATCTGATTTGGTTCGTGTTTATTTTTACTTATATCTAGCAATCTGCTCTCCAACAGAAGATGCTTATTTGCAGAAGAGAAGACTGTCTCCTTTTTGGACTGATGCCCGATCTGGAGAAAAGGTGCCACTAAGGACAAGAGGTATGTCTTTAGCATGTATTAGCTAATGTAACAGGTGCCTAATGTTGTAAAGGCAATTGTTTGTATCATATATTTTAACTAGATAAGGATAAATTCTTCACTTCTTCCCATCACACTTCTTATCCACTAGCTAACATAGGTTTAATCTGCCTTCCACTCAGCAATACATATTCCAAACCAAGATATTCCATGTGTGGAATTTTAGAATTAATTATTCCCAAATAACCTGTGTAGAGAAGCTCTAGGGTACAGCTCATTTAATTTATTTTACACATGCTTACTGCCAAGTTAGAGGGCTTTACAATTTCACAATAAATCTTTTCCTTTCAGGAACTGTTTGGAGAAACTTTTCCACTCCTAGCATCCTGTAACAAAGGTCTGAATAACTCCAGGTTGCAAACGGAATTAAAACAGAGTGTAGCAGACTGGTGAATAGGTTAAGAAGCAGAAAAGACCTGTTACTTTTTGCTGCAACTGAATCACTAAGAACAAATGCAAAAGGAAATAAATCAACTTCTATCTGCTTAAGGCTCAACCCTTATTTTTAGGTTATCTCTACTAAAGCGATTTTGTCTTGCAAACTTTTTAATCTAAGACGTTAAATAATGTCGAGTTAGTGGTGTGCCTGCTATGGTATCCAGTAGTTACTGAATATAAACCTGAGTGTTTGCGTTCTCCAAGTCTTTACCTCAGTAATATCTTTAAACATAATAGTCTCTGCCTGTTGGCTTGTTTTCTCATGGGGAGGGTGACGGAACATTTTGTGTTCTCTTATCTTCAATAGCAATGAAACAGGAGGAGCTCCACAATGCGAAACCAAATCTACTGCTATTAATACAACAACCCAGCCACAGAGAAGAGATTTGTTTATTTACCAAAGCTAGAGATGCCTCTCTCTGACCTTTCCAGAGCTTGTGTGCTTTAGCTGGGAATAGATTCCTCAGAACTGGGTGCTCTTTTTAAAAATATACAGTAAAAAACAGACGCACACACCCCCGAAGCAGAGCCCAGGCTGTATCCCAAATTCTATGAAATGACACACAGCTTTGAATAGCTAGAATAAGTCTAACTAGGGCGCAGTCCATATTCAGTTTTGTTTCCTTCACTAGTGCATAGAGATCAGTCAGCTTTCCAAAGCCCACTTGCCTTTCTCACTGCCACGCAGTGACACATTTAACTGACTATAACCATGGGTCCACTTTCTGTCTCAGGCCTAACAGCTGTCTGCAGCCTAAGAAACCTGTAAGTATTGATTTTTTTTCTTCTTTGCATGATTAAAAAGTGCTTCAGGCTGTAAGGTATTTGGTTTAAAAAAAAACCCCAAAACAACCCACCATAGAGCTTGTCTTCTTCTGGAATTCACCCTGCTTTAGCTGTGCTTTAAACCAGTGAAAACCATTACATACACAAATCAAAATTGGTTTAACTGCATTTTTCACAGATTGTTCTATTTAGTGACCTGTCTGTACAACTTAAAATCAGCAAGAGTTAAATTTTGCATTAGCATTAAGGATTCAGCTTGGTTTAACCTCACAGGCTCACCATCCATTTTGTGAAGCTGGTGTATCTCTAGTACAGAAAGAGCCTCAGAGTGGTTCAAGGCCAGCTTTGGTGATCCTTGCCAGACAATTTTAAATTTCAGTTCCCTTGCCAGCAGCAGCTGCCCTGCAACTCAGTTGGCAAAAACGAGTGTGGGCTGGCTCCTCAGCCATCTAGTTCTCCAGCTTGGCGTATTAATTCAAACCACCACTGATTTTGGTACCTGCTCCATGACTGCTTGATATTTTATCCTAAGCAGACTATTAAAGAATTACAGAAGCAATCCTGAGAGCAGGAACTGGAAACCGGGGAATAAATTGTCCCTACATGTCCTGATTCCAAAGCAATAATCATTAAACAATATATAAAAACCCCACAATAGTTATGCCATCTTGTCCTGCAGCAGTTACAGCAGAAGGCAGCACACAGTCCTAGGAAGACCCGGTCTTATCTGACAGCTGCCAGGTAAGCTCTGAGCACGCTTGCTTAACTCAGCCCTCCAAAGAGCAGGGCTCTAGCTGGCGTTCCGAAATCTCAGTCAGGGTTTAAGGCACTGCATTCGGTACCCTTCTCCTGCTGTCCCTGTGCAGCTGTGCCATCCCTCAGTCATGTTGGAACCGGTGTTCACGCAGCAGGATTGCAAACCACATCACAGAGCTGTTCACCTGAAAAGTAATGCAGGGGAAAAAAGTTCAGCCAGCCTCGTTCAGCATTCAGCTCACAGTGTGACTGACCTGACTGTCAGCTGTGCTGCTAAAACTGCCTGTAGGACTGCACACTGAATCCACCTGGTTAAAATCAACTTTTTCTTCCCTGGATAACTTTCCAGTGCCTCTACCCGTACAACGAGGGGGGACATGGATGGAAACCACCAGCAAGGTGTAAGGTGGGAGCACAACTTCTTTTGGCAGCAGTACCAGATTTGGGCAGTTTGTTGTTTTGTTGAACTATGTATTAAGTCAAAGTCTTGTTTTAATTATCTCATTACTTTGTTTTCTAGGCTTTACATACAGGGTCCCATGGTTTGACAATACCAGTCACCTGTAGAACTAGAAATAAAAACCAAGAGTCCAAAATAACTGTCTTTTCTCTGTAACCATTGGGCAATATTATCTATAAATAAAATCTTCCAAATATTATTCTCAACCATACAGCAGCTTGGAAGGCCAAAAAACTGTCTTTCATTACTCTAGAAACTACTTCACACTTTTGAAGGAACCGGTTTAGCAGTGATGCATCCCCTCATGCTCTGACCAACTTCACACTTTGTTTTTTATCCAAATCTAAGTAACAGGCTTTGGGGACCTTGTCTGTATTCCTTCCTACTCAAGTCTGTTCCCATCTGCCTGATCCCCTCAGTGACTTTATAATACTTCTTTTGTGTCTCCCAGTCAAACTTCCCACACTGGCCTCTAAAACTGCACTCCCTGCTTTTGCATTTTCAGTTTCTGTATCTGCAAGTGCAGGAATAAGGGCTGATTTGCGTGCACAAAATTTACTATGACCATTTTTACAATTTGGGCTCAGGTGGAGAACTCTGTACACATAGCAAAGCTCTGTCTCCGTGGAAAACTGCCAGAAAGCATCTGATCCCAGTAATTAGGGGAAGGTTTTGTGAGGGACCTGTGGAAAGAGGTCCCTCACCCCGCCAGATTCACAGCTGGGGTTTCTCCCTGGCGGTTGACACCGGTGATGTGAGAGGTTAGTCGAGAGTGGGAGCAGATTCCTGCGGGGCTTCACCAGCCAAATTCCTATCTAGCAAAAGGTTGCTACAGCAACTCTTAGCCTCCCGCGATACAGAAATCATTGTGATGGCTGCTGAAATGCCTCCCTGCTGCTCTGAGACAGGATAAGGAAAATCCTTCCCTTTGATACAGAACGGTTACCCACCGCCACACTTTTTACATCTATACAAGCGCCAGGTTTCCTGAACTCGCTCAGGAACTGATGGCTACTTTCCCTCCAAAGCAAGATGCAGTTCCTCATTTGCATGTAATGCAAACATAGAATTAATAAACCTAAACCCCACACAAGGACTACAGTTCCAATACTTCTTTCCCATGGAGACAGTAAGAGAAGAAACAAATCATATGACAGAAGTTAATATGAATGAGCTGAACAGAATATAGAAACCCGTACAAAGCCAAAATATGTATTTTCCAGTCTAGAGTTTGTGGTTTTAAAAAACCACATAGATACGAAAAAACATAAACAAACCAAAACAGGACAAAAAACCTCATAGCTTCTCAATGACTGGCCAGTCGTTTTTTGGCTGCCTCCAGCCTGCGCATGTTTTCCTCGGCATTTGGCCCACTCACAGGTCGTTCAGTCCACTGGACTATATAATAAATACCGGACAGAGATTATGCTTTAGACAGAGCAGGAGCACTTGTGACCTAAACAGCTCCTGATTCTAGAATGGGGTGGACTGAGGATAATCGGGGCATGGAAACAGCAAATACCAGTGTACACCATAGGTGGAAACGCAGTTTGCTCTAGAAGCCAAAGATGAAAACAGCAGAAACAATTATCTGAAGTAGTACCTTTACTTACCTGAAATAAATGGATGATTGTTAAAATATTTTCTTTAAAAACTGTCACAACTTTTGTACAGCTGCTCAATTTAAACCTGAGCATTGCATTTTAACCACAAAAAAAAAAAAAAAGGATCAAAAACCTCTGGGTATAAATCCAGTAAAATCAACACAGTTTACCTCCTAGCTGATTTTGTCCCAAAATGCCTAGAACATCCTTTGGGATTGTTCAATTCAAAATATTACACTAATCCAATCTCTTGCAGTTGCCAAATGCTGTAATATTTGGTGTCAGCATGCGGCATTTTAGATTTTTTGACACAAGCTTGGTCTCTTGTTAATAGAGTATTTCATTGCTTTCTTACCTTTTGCCAGGTCTATGAGCTTTCAGATTAACTCTGAAAAGCCTGAGAACAAACTATGCTTTCATTATGTCAAAAAGGTCTTGCTCAAGTGAGAGAAATTATTTTTTTTACTTCCCTTGGTTTAGTGTCTACTGTGAAGATAATTCTCAGAGATCAAGAAAAGCATATAATGTTTAAAACAAAACATTTGTTAACTAAGGGTTTCGTGGATATTTCTGCTTTCTTATTTATAATACATCCTGGACCTTATGAAATCACTGTTTAACTTCCAGTATTATTTATGGAAGCCAGCCCGTTGCTGTTTTCAGATCTTACAGAGAACTTTCAGTTTGCAGTTTCAGTACCAGGTGCATAGTCCTGGCTTATATTAATCAACTAAAACACACAGGAAGTACTTAACCGTCTCACACCCTGTCTGAATCTTCGCAGGCAGGATCTTTTCCTACCTCTACCCTATCTCATTAGAGCCAGGTTCCTGAGTCCTGAAAGCTCCTCTTCTGTGACGATCTAGAATTCGGGACAGCATGGCCTTTAGCCTTTTCAGTGCAGCAGAGGTGAATACTAGTTTCAGAGCATTTCTACTGTGCACAGAGAGAGAGTTGAAATATTAACCTCCCAGTTATCAATACAAAAGACTAAATGCCTAAGCATGGAAATAGATTTTTAGGAAATGAACATTTTTAATGAGGCTTTGTATGCTGCCGCTATTGATCAAAACTTTCCAACCCACAGTAGAAAGACATACACAAGGAATAATGATTGAGCACACTGGATCCAACTGCTGTGCTGTCAGTGTGACTACTCTGACTTACAACCATGGTGAAAAAATCAGCTTGAAGTCTAACCCTCCTCAGCGTATGGACCCTGGAGTTGCATGCTGTAGCATTGTGTGCTACCCCTCACAGCTCCATAAACTAAGTGCAAATGAGTTTTAAAATGTTAGCAAACCAGAAATCAACATTGTACATTCATTTTGCATAAGTAGAAATGGCCATGCATGTGGCACAAGGCTGTACAGAATCAGGTTGATGAAGTCTCTGTGACCGCTGTCTAAGCAGGGTTGTTAATGGTTGCACAACAGGGAGCATTAATGAACAGAAAAGGATGAGAGAGCAATGATAAGTAACTTATTTAAACCATTCAGGTGCTCCCTTACCTTACAGTCCTCTTGTCTGACACCTATAGCTTTATGTCACGTGACAGCACCATTTCTCAGACTTCAGCATCACACCAACATCAGTTATAGCCGCCAGGAGTATCCTAGGATGGACAGACAAAGGTTACAATCTGACAGTGACCCATCTGGAGGTTTGTGGGATGCAATATCATAATTTTCAATTTATTTTTTGGAAAACCTGGGGAAATACATCCCAAAAGTCTTTATTTAAAAGGAGAAAGTATTAAGACTGCAAAATGAAGCATGCACTGAAATTAGAAGATTTCAGGGTTAGAAAAGGAAGCCAGGAATCATGTAATTAAAGATTACTTTAGGGCATATACAGGGAAAGGCAACCTTTATTCTGGCATTTTCTAACTTCAGTGTGCTTGCAAATTATTCCTATTTCGGCAAAGATTTTGTATATGTAAAACGTATGTATTATATATAGAACTGAATTAATCTCTTGATATATTTTTGCCTCATAAATACAGTTTCCTGTTCCCATGCTAGAATCTACAGCATTAACATATTCAGATGACAGTTGCTGGATTTATTTGCCTCTTGATAATCCAAAGGCTGAGACTGGACGTGCTCAGCCTCTCCAAACTTCAGTCCTATCTGGCATTTTTTGTAAGCCACCCAGATAAATTATATCTATGTCCTGAGGTAAAGTGATACTCTTGTCCAGGGGATCTGGAGTGCCCCAATTTTTTTTTTTTTTGCTTCCTCTGCCACACAATTATGAGCTGAAGTGTTAAGACTCATGAACAGAAAAATATTCTCTATTTCACTGATTTAATTTTTCAAAAAATGTGTAATGCTGTACCAAGAATTTCTAAATAAAAGAAGTAGCTTTAAAAACACTGCTTTAGCAAGAGTGTCACCAATTTCAGGGTACAACAAGCCACAAAAAGACAGACCAACACAGTGAATCTGAAAATAATCTTCATGCAGAATTAGAAAAGTGCAAGAAAGACTGGAGAAGGAGACCCACTAATTCATCTTCTTGCATATCATGAATGTGACATATTTGTTTGCACTTGAACATATTATTTTGTTCTCCAGAAGAAAGTAAAACAAGTTTCCTATAAATATTTTCCCATGAATTAAAAAAAAATCCTTTCAGTTAATAAATTGTAAAAGAAAATCAAACATATTTAACTTTTATTGCATTCAAATTTTGAATTATACACATGGTTCATTTTCATTCATGTTCTCTTTCTGTAACATAAATGTTCTGCAGAAGCAGCAAAACTGCTCTTTGGTGCTCTGTTACTGTTCATTATCTCAAAGCCCTTTAAGTGGAAGTAAGTTTCTCTGTGTGTTACGCAAACACTTCAGTCTCACTGAGGCACACACAGTCAGGCACTGAGGCTCCTGTTAAATGTGAGAGCAGAGCACAGAGCCTTCAGTATTCCATCTGCACACCTATTCCTCAGCCTTCTTCCTTCTTTCCTGCACTATGTACACTTTCAGGAAAAAAAACCAAGCCAGGCAACGCACTAAGCATCCTCTGACACGCTTAGAGAACTAATGTGTTCACAGAAAACATATTCAAGATGCCAAAAGCACTGAACGTGTCAGGATCAGGAAATCCTGATTGCCTCCATTGAGAGGTTAATGAAAGATAATTGTGTACATTTGCTGTTTGTTACTCAAATATCACTTCCTTATGACAATATGCATTACTTAATCTGCAAAGGTCAATGAATTACTCTTTAGTTCCTTCCAAATGCCTGTGCAATGAACTTTGCCATTTTTAATACAGATTTCTTGGCGAAGAACTGGTGGTACAGGTTTGAGGCTTAGCATGCCTCTCAACCTGAAAACACCTTTCATCACAACGGATTTCTAACGCTAGCCATATAGCTTTAGAACTACCAGACCTAAGCAGAGACTTCCCTGTAGTTAATTCACAATTTGCACAAAACCTCTCACAAGCTAAGCACATCAGGAGTTCAATTATTGATTTTTTTTAACCCTCTTGCAATATAAATGATTAGCCAATGTATTGAACCTGAAACACAAATGCAAAGAGATATAGGAAAACTGAGATATTCTATCGTCTGAAGTGTGAGCATGGTTAATAGCAGTTTGGATGAGCAACTTCCTCTGCATTGTCTGTCGTGTCAATTAAAAAAAAAAAAAAAAAGAGGACCTAAGGGGGAAATATTGCAGGTCAACAGCTTGTCAAAACTGCATAAATGCACAGAGCATGGTATGAGAGAGCACAGTCCTCATCCTGTGAGCTGAACTACACAGCTGCTGGCTCCTCTTTTCACCCATGTGGTGCTCCACTGAAACCAGGCATGTTTGTATGGATACTCAACACAAACTACAGGTTTGGGGCTCTATTCTGAACCAGTGTGGATAGTTTGAATAGCACTAGAAATCTCCACACAGATTCAGGACAGCAGAGTTTAACTTAGCAGGTAGTGGAATGCACAAGCACAGCAACAGAGACAAGACTGGGGAATTAGGCTGCTGGTGAGTAGCAGCTGAAAGCTGATTGAATACAACAGATTGGGCTTTCATGCTGGACAGATAGGCAGCAGCTATTTAAATGGGCTATTAACAGTTTTGCTCTTAATTATTTCCAAACCTTCCAGCTAATGCAAACTCAGTATGACATGTATTTTGGCCTCAATTAATTATTTGCTCTTTCTGTGTGAATCCAGTTTAAAGAAAGCTGAATGGTTTGTTGAGAATTTCTGCCTATTTAAAATCATTCTTGTAAGTGCTTGGCTTCTTTCTTCAAACAGCTGTCATGTAAGTAACTGAATATATACCTCACAAAAATGTTCACTTTCTCCATTTCAAGTGGAATTTCTTTCTGAAATGACACTGCCCTGCAAGCCAACAAATGGTCATCGTCCTGGCCCGGTGGCAGGTGGAGGGCCATGAAAGTCCAGAGCTAAAAGTGGAAACTTCATGCCTTCAGAAAAGGAAGATTCCTATCTGGCCACTTAGCTATCATTTACTTTTCGGTCTGGGAGGATCTGAGATTGTGGCATTTCTATGTATAAAACAACTTTTTCTAGAATTTTTTGGAAGTATATCATTTATAAGTTTTATCTCAGATACTTACATAGTTAGTCATGTGAAAGCCACAACAGCTGGTTTACACCTCAAAGAATAACAATTTACTAATAAAAATGTCAAACCTCTCCCAAACATCTCTGGAATAAGAGAATGACCTTCCAAAATGCATTTCAGCAGANTTCTTTGAGCCAGAACAGCACAAAAGTAAACTACTGATACTGCTTCAGTTTACCTTGGTCTTTAGACTTTTTTTTTTTTTAATGACTCAGAAGGAATTAACACATACAGAAACAGTAACAAACTACAATCTCCTATGTGTTAGCCAGGGTCAAACAAAAGGATTAACTGGAAAGTCAGTTTCAGGTGGCAACCACGGCTTTTCAAGCAAAAATTGTAAATGTGTAAGAGATAAGGGGTTTCATCAAAAAGCTGGACAGAGCACTTAGCAACAGTTGAAATGAGTTGCATACACACGGGAAGATACAGGTCTTTCTCTTTCCCACCAGCCAAGATGTCTGTACAGAAAGAAGAAACAGAAGCAATAGAAGCTAATGGCTCCAGCACTTCATATTCAGCACAAAATGGCTGTGAAATGCCCGATTTTGATATTTTGAGGTCTTACCAGGTGTCACTATGTAAACCACCCTCCATTTGTCTCAGCATACAAGGATATTGAATGCTCCAAGTTTTCTTAGGATGATGAGTATCCACAGGCTTTGACAGAGTCCCTGCCAGGTTACCATGAGTGTGGACATTTTGGACAAACAGGTAGTTGCCTTTAGAAGTCATGCTAAGCAGTGGAGATCTTCCAGCTTCGCAGAGCAGTGTGGAGTTCTACACAGCAAATCACCTCATCCCTTCCTCCAGTTGTCACCAACAGGTGCTACACCAACACAGGCCAGAAACAATTCATGTCTTTACCATTCTCAATGAGACTTTAATTTGTCTTTCTTCTTGGTCTTTCTGTGACATTTGAGATGTGAAAACTCTTGTATATGCAAGGTAATCAAGTTGACATTTGGGAATGGGACATGAACTTAACATACTGCCCCGAGCCTTAGACCTGAAGGAATTTCAACTGTGCAGAAATGGAATATGTGAAGACAGAAATACGAGGAACATGGTGACACTGCTAACTGTGAAGAATGGATGGGCACTATTGGGTTGATAAAAATAGCATGGGGAGGTAGAGGTGCATGTAAAATTTTATGATTTGGAGCGATAGTGCTTCATACTCCTTTTCCACAGTTATAAAGAGATACAGAAGCATTGTTCTGGTTCAATGCTGCCATAAACTTCCCAGGTGAAGGCAGCACCAACCAGTACAGCTGAGCCAACATGGGGTAGCAATGCTTGCTGTATTCTTTCAGTGACTGCTGCAAAATTTCTGTCTGCCACACCTAAATTGTTCCTGGAGTACCTGGTGCTCCTCCTCCTCCTCCATGGCTGATTGAATCTACGACCTGGCCCTAATTCTGCAGCTAGTCTCAACAAGTACAGTAAACAGTCCAAAGCATTCTTGGCACAGTGAAGCAAACATGAGCAAGAATTGTCTTTTAGCAGTTGCTATCCAAAAGAGACAGAATATATTTTCCAGTTATGAATTCTGGATAAAAGTTATGAACTCCAGATAGACAGTTTGTGTTGTAATTTCCATTTCAGCTGCAGATGTGAAACAGATTCTTGAATCAGAACAAGGTAGGACAATGTCTGCTAATGCTTTTGTGTTTTCTTTGCAGACACTGGAAAAGAAAATCTGTTTTCTTCACAGTGGAGCAATTTTTAATCCAAGCTTCATTTCACTACTCCATTGAAGGCAACATTACACAAATGTATCCAAAAAGCACAACTTGGTACTATATGTTTTTCAAATTTTTTTTGTTACAAAAAAAGAAAATTAGATTATTTTATGTTTCATTTTATTTAATCATCCTTTCATGCCTCATATTTATCTGTTTGTCTGCTTATCACTAGATTGTCTTTGAATGTTGTTGCTAAATGCCATTATTTTTATTGTACAAATAGGGCACAGAGAGACAGAGTGCTTATCCACATGGGCCAGTGTTAGAACTGTGGGTTTTTAAAATTCTAATCCACTGTTCATCACCAGAAAATACAGACTCTTCATCTGCTACGCATTTGGATTTAAAACATCATTTTGCCCAGTTCAGAGATACTGTATTATGTCTCCAGCTGGCTTTTTCTTAGAGCTATACAGCTGGAGTACAAAAGTGTTCTGAAATGTCCCCACTGAATTTCAAATGAATATCAGAAATAGGCAAGGATATACATGATACATGAAGAATATGTATCTAGGGAAATCACAGAAGATCTAGTTTCCACTAGTTGGTTATACATAAATTATTTAGGAAATCTTAGTAAGCCTGTTGAGTAGCTGGAGGCAAAGATATCTATTTTAGGTGTACTTAGGGTCAGGATTAACTCATGAAACCTGGATGGCATTGCCCATGAAACAGCTACAATCATTTCAGCAACCTCATTCAAAAATTAGGTAGTCTCCTTTTTTTATAAATTTTTTTTTCAGTTTCCCTTAACAAAGAGGACAAAACTTTTGAAAATCATGTGATAAACGACTTACAAAACTACACTAGAAACTATTTAGGGTGACTGGAGAAGAAACAGGACTTGGAGCCAGGAGACTATTTCTATTTCTGCCACAGACTGTGAGACTATGACTTTGAACCTCAGCTCCTGTTTCTGTGAAATGGGGATGATAATACTTCCTATTCCCTCAGGGATATTGTATAAAATAATTTTCATTAATGTTTATGAAATGCTTGAGATCCTTGATTAGAAAAAGTTGCAAATGCAAATTATTAATCAAGTAATAGTAATCACAGCATCAGCACTACTATTAATAATAATTATGTTTGTTAATGTTATTAATATTAAATTATAAGCTCAATAGCATTGTTCTCGTAAAAAGCCCAACCTGCACATAGCAGGAAGATCACTGTAGCACACTTCTAGGAAAAAGAATGCTGCCAGCATAGTTTCAATATGGGAGTGCAAAAGAATTCTTGAAGTTCTTCATCTGAGGAACTGTAGGTGGTGAAAATTAATATATTTTCAATAATGCTTTGTGACATAGGAGAGAAGCAGCTTTAAGAGCTTAACAGTATTTTTAAAATATGACTCAGGAGAGGATTTCTTTTTCTAGGATACAAAAACCTCAAACCACCCAGGAGTCAAACAATCTTATAGAAACCCAGAAACTTGAAACAGAACAAGTATTGTAGGTCAGGATAATTTGAGTTCACGTGCAACACCATTGGCATATTAGAAATCTATGCATAAACAACAGAGACAACCAGATCTCTTGTACTGGAAGCATTGAGCTCTGAAAGATTAATTTTAAAACTATTTGTTCTGTGAGTGACCAAAAACTACCATGGGTAATTTGGGAGGTTAAAGCCCCTTTGAAAAATCTATTATTTTTGTAAAATACCTATAAATTGTATTGAATGGTGGAAATGAGTTGAGGAAGCAGAAACATGGAAGATCAATATATCATTTATTCCACTGAAGGAAAATGTGTTCGGATTTGGTTAGAGTCACATTAATCAAGAATGAAGGGAGTCCAGCAGTTTCTCTTTTCCTCCTGGACAGCCTATGTCAGGAAGCAGGTGTGAAGACCTTAAGAAAGGTAGGGGAAGGTGGCAGACACAGTGTAATTGCGCTCATTAATCTTACCACAGAAATATTGCCTTTTAAAAAATAAAACCCATGTGGATTGCAGGTTACACAGATTTCTGGTGGTTCAGACTGGAAGAATTTAAATGGCAAACCAAACAGAGCATTTGCTTTCAATCCCTAATTTTGTCTTATTTCATGAGAGAGAGAAAAAAATCAACATAAAATAATTTTATATTAAATAGAATTTGGAAATTCCACTTAATATACCACATAACCAATAAAATGTCTGAAAACTGCAGTGTGTTACGTCAATATATTACTAACAACTGTCTATGAGATTGGAGGAAATCCTCTACAAGAAACACAGAAAGTAACTTCAGCTTGTGTCATATCACAAAATGTCACAAGTCTAATGGAAGTGGTAGTCATGTGCTATTAGTCCCAAAGAATGGCTGAAAATAAAGTAATCTCCATGACTAAAAAAAGCTTTTCAGTCTTACATTATTGTTACTCACCTACCTGGAGTGCATCTTGAGGTCTTCCTTTCAATCTTGAAAAGTCAGAGAAAGTGTGACATTTCATTGTGATTCAGTAAATATATGAAATGACAGACGCTTGTCGCATGGTTGAACTGTTCATGGTGTGGTACTATAACACTGAAAAAAAGGAAATACATATTGTTTATACCCCCTTGACTACAGCCTCTGATAGGGTCAAGAGATGAAAAAACAACAAAAAAAATTAAACACAAGTTATTCAGATGGTTCACTTTAACTATTGAATCTTACTACACAAAGCCTGAGTAAATAGAAGGTGAAAAGACAAAAAATTGACATCACTGAGCTACGTGCTCCGATTGTAATTTCTGCTCTCAGACGAATATAAACACGAATATGTACAGACTAATATAAACATCTGGAGCTGTTTGTGTACTTTTCTTGGACATCTCTTCCTTCATCCATCCTGTCACAGACAGGATCATGCAAAGCATTGTGGATGAATACTCTCCACTCTGTTTTGCTTTCAGTGTACGAGACTTTGGTTCTGTCGCCATGAATATCTATGAAGCAGGAAAGGAATTTGGATTTATAGTGCCCCTAGAGATGGATACAATGGTACTATTAATCTACAGTAATTATCGCCCTACCTTGTAGCTGGTAGTTTCTAGGACTTGTCATTAGCCTGCTAAGTACCAGGGGAGCTCACTTGAACCTGCCTACTACAAAACAGTGTGCACTGCATGTTGAAGAGAGTGCAAGGTAAACTCAGAATGCCATGTTAATATTTCTGTTTCTAACATAGTCAAGAATCACAAAAATAACCCATCCAAAATAAGTAACTGAAGTTTTAACACCGTAAGGAATGAGGCTGTGTTGTGTGTTTAAGTGTCCAACTTCGAGTTGGTACCGTCCTCTTGAATGCCAGAGACCACAGACTGATAACTTCAAAACGGAAGTGTTTTCTTTGCTCAGGAAGTGGTGCACAGGTAAGTACTAGTATGATCACAGCTATGACATCCCCATCAGCCATCAACTTGTTACAGATATCAAATATAGGGCAATTTTATAACACTGTACAAACAACAAACTCCGCCATTTTATAAATATTGTGCTTGGCCACAGAGCCCCCTTACAAACTTGGTAGTATCCCTAGCCCCTTCTGCAGAGAGCAACATTGAGATCCAGAAACACACAAGGGATATTTAGCCAGGAAAAAATGGCAGCTTGCTGCTAAATTAATCAGAATTAGACCTTAATTAGATGGAAAATTCAGGTCAGGATAAGATAAGAATTCAAATCTCGTGGGCACCAACCAGTGCTTTATTTCTAAAGTTGTTCTGCATTTTTAAGATAGCAGCCAAACTGATTTCCCTTTAAGAGAAATGACTTGGCCATGAAATAAGGATAAATTATTTTTTCAGATACGCATGATGGATCTTGGTTCTGATACAATGTTGCTCTCTCCCATACTTCTAGAACTCCTATTGAGGTCAGCATTAGGATAGACAGATTTTTCCAACCAGGAAAATAGAGATTGTTGTGGCAAATATTCTAATGGAGTCTTCAGTGACAAACCAAGTGACTATCAATAGGACACAGAAATCTACCAAGCCAAACTGTGCTCTCTTACTGACACTGAGAGCAGAATCTGTCTCACTGTCTCTGTTACACTACCAAGGCAGCAAGCAGCTGCTCTGCGCAGCAACAGTGATCCAGTTCTAGAAATCTCCCAGCAGCAACACTATCCTTTGTATTCCCAGTGTCTCGGTCTCAGTGGAAGTCAAATTCTACCTGCTGCTGATACAGGAACACACATTGCCTAGGAATAAAAATTATCCAGAACAAAATAATGCTATCATAATTAGCAAAATTCAAACTCATATTTTATCACTGATTTTTCTCCTGGGTTTCTGTAATGGTTTCATCTCTACTTTTTTGCATTTTGCTGTTTAAGCTGTAAGCTTCTTAAAGGGGGAGAGGGCAAAAAGATCCCCTTGACATAATACCATGAAATCAAAGAGCAAGCTGATTGGAAAAAAACAGTTACTATATTTAAACTGCATTATCCTATGACAGAACTGCAGTTTTAAATCCGTTCCACTTCGATACAGCCCTATTGCAGTATTTTAATATGTCTTAGCAGATTTCAAGTGGCTGAAACATTTTAATAACCATAATTTAAGAGGAGTAAAATAGGTAAGAGAAAGAAGCGATGCTCCCATTTGTCACACATGAAAACTTGTATTTGAAATCATCTGGGGTAATAAGAGCAATGAGTTTGGTGGTCTCAACCTAAGCTCCATGAGGCAACTAGCCAGTCTGCAAAAATCATGACATAATTTGGCACAGTTAAGCAGAATAGTACAATTTTGTCTCTATCCACTCAAAGAGCTCCAGGCCTGGAATAAGAAGGCTATTGCAGGTCAGGATTCAGGTGTATTGGCTCAACAAACTGGTATTTTGTGTAGTGCCCTTCTGTGCTGTGTTTAGCTCCAGTAAAAACCATTAATCTTCTTTGAAAATTGAGCTACAAAACATGTTTTTTTGTGTACAGCAAGAGACAATTCACATGATGACCAGTTACTCTACTGCGAATCTGCTTTGCAGCAACAGGGGTGACTTAATGTTATTGCAATTTGAACGAAAGCACCCTGCAGTCCTCTCTCGGGCCAAATTCCCATTTACTTCAATTAGCAAGCATTACAGGAACCGCTTTAATGCTGCTGCCTGATGTGTTGGCTGCTTCTTCTAATATATTACAGTGAGAAAAGATAGTAGGCCAAATGTATGAATGGTATACTTCCATTATGTGAATGGGATTTCATCAAGGTCAAAGCTGACCAGTTTTGTCATGTTTCTTTCCAAAGTACCCGTAAGGGGTAAGGGGTTCCACTCTAAAAACAAACTGTAATTTCACTATGCAGCAGCAAAATAAATTGGTTTCCTTCTTCCTTAAAGACAGAGGATGCAAAGCTATCTGCACCTCTGGAAGTACTGATCGGATGGAAGATTCCATGGGCTTGCACTGCTTGAGGCAGAGCTGAGGTGCTGTCATTCTGATTTGGGTCAAGATAACCATCTTCTTCAAGAGACAAGACAAATTTCATAGGAAGCTTTATGAATCCTTGCATATTGATGGGAAATAACACTGATTTCAATTCACAATTCTAAATTTGTATGATATCAAGAGACGCCAAAATTAGCAGGTACTGCTTCTGCTGCAGTATCTGCAGGGGTATTTCTAGTTCATTCTGAACCTTTCTGTCTAGACCAAGCATTGTATCTGCAAATGTTTTTCAAGCGTGAAGCTATCAGAAGATTTTTAATGTTCTGGAGGGTATCACCTGTAAAGAAATCCTCACTGGTCACCTAGCATTGGTCTTGCACATCTGTGGAAAGACAGGGAAGCAATTGTGAAGGAAATGCAGTTTATCCTGCTCTGGAAGAGAAAGACCTGTAGAACAGTCCTTAATTCAGTCATCCTTTTTCTCAAAATTCACTGAGCCGTAGCAGAACACAGGACAGAAAAAAACGCAGGCAGAGGACTATGCTTTCAGGTTCTTTCAAGGTTTTCTGTAGGGTGTATGTTCAAAACACGGAAAAAAGTGGAAGAATCAAGTCCTCTGTTCTTAATGGGTGAAAGGAAAACAATGCAAGTGGAATTGTTGAACTGCAGCTGAACTAGTGAACCCCAGAGAATGCCAAAAGTTCCCCAGGATTCACTAGAAGGCAAACTCTGTTCACTTTCCTAGCAGCATTTCCGCCTGTTAACAAGTTAGACTGAAAGGACACCATATCTACTTTATTATATACCCTGCCAAGCTCTAATAGCACATGCCATGGTTCTGGTATGCTTAAAATAATTTTCCATAAGCCTTTTTGGAAACAGGCACAAAAAGGAAACCAACAATGACATACAAAGTATATCACAGGGGAAAATAACTATGAAATATGACCCAGGTTTCTTTCTAATATTGGTTTGAAAATTGCTACTGATATTTAGTTTTATTGCTATTTTATAACATTTTAAAACAATTTAATTTTCAGGTCCTTTACAGGCACTCCTTTCTACGAATGCTGTTAAAATATGCTTGTGTGTAAAAATATTGCTGGGGTAAATGTATTTTTGCAAAAAGCTTATATACAATGCAGTCTGTGTTAACGTGGTAGAAGGTACAAAACGACTCATATAGATGTGCTGTGCTGTCAGTGAACTACGTTAATTCAAGTAGCTGGGGTTATTGTGTATATGATGACTGTGGAAATTATGTATTTTTTAAAGTTGCATATGCAAATAATATGGGGACACAGTCTATCATGCAGAGGTATCTGAAGACAGAGGTGCATATGTACATACCTGTGTGTCAGATTATACCCAAAACGGGTATAGGTGGGCCTGTGGCAGGCATCAACCAGTGGTTTTGTTGGCACTGAGTGCGTATTTTCAAAGATATATTGTTTTGTAAAAATATTTATTTCAGATCCATGTGCACCTTGTGACTTCAGTTATGCTTCAGGGATGATGGGATCGTGTGTTCATACAATATCAAGTATTAAAACTGGTCAAGAGACACACAGTAAACTATATAAGCTATATACAACTGTCTTGGTGATATTCTTTACCTCTGTAACAGTTGGGGTATGTCCATAGATGTGCAGTGGGGTAGTGCTATGAGAAGCAACATAACTGCATTCAAGCAACATTTGGCCATGCTGATTAATTCAGCTGATAAGCAAGATAAAATTAATATGAGCAAGGCATGGAATAAATAATTCCCATACCCAAACTAGGTCATCAGATCTTACCCATGAATTTTCATTCAGAACTGCCCTGTGTAGGCAAGCTCTCAAGTTATCCTTGTCTGGACATTGCCTTGTTACAGAAGAGTCTCTTTTAGGGCAGTTGTACTTTTGCTGGAAAGGACATAGGGCCACACATATCCTAGGATATTGTAATTTTATACTGGCTGTCCCCTCTCCTTACTCCTTTTGCTAATACAAGGTAAGACTAAGATATTTTCCTTCCAATCAGACATAAAGTTTCTTATAGCGTGCTACTGTGGGTGGTTTGTAGCAGTGATGGATATGCAGATTGTATGTAGGATCTGCATTTATATAAGCCAGTACACATGTAGAAATCATCTTTTATATTTGCACATATATATATATTTCTAAGGGAAGGTATTTATATTGTGTACTGAATCGCTTGCTATGTGTCATGTATGTATTGCAGGTGTCATTCATGTCAGCTGGTGCTGGTTTCCCTCACGGTTTGTATTGTGTTCAGTGAAGTTTCTGTGAATTGTTGGGCGGGATGGCTAAATCAGTCAGTTTTCTGTGTTCTATATTGGTTTGCAAGTCTGTGTCAGTTATCGAGATACGGTGCCGAGGAAAGCTGGTATCTCACACCACACACACGCTGCTGAAATCACACTGTGCAGTTTATACCTCCTTACATTATCTCTGTGCAAGCCGGGGCTGAGTGTGCGTGTCACTGGTATGCTGCCGGGGCAGCGGCGATGGCTGCAGCAGGAATTAGGGGAGTTGTGCAAAAAACATCCCTGGGCCTCAGCGCAGGCCTCAGCGCAGGGGCAGGACTCTGGGGAATGAACCCCCTCAGTGCTGGCGGGAGGCACACGGCCCTCACTTCTCTCACCTCTGCACACTCACGGCTGGACGAAGCTCCTGTCACGACAGAGGTGGGGGAGCCCCACATTCACTCTTTGTCTGGATGAGGCTTCTGTCATGAGAGGTGGGGGATGCCCCACACTCATTCTTTAGCTGGATGAGGCTCCTGTCACGAGAGAGGTGGGGGAAGCCCCACACTCTGTGGCTGGATGACACTCCGGTCACGACAGAGGTGGAGGTAGGAGCCCCACAGGAGCGCTCCAGGCTGACATTCCTGTCACGATATCCAGCGGGGCACCTCTGCGCCAACTCCCTGCGCTGAGGCGCCTATCGCGACAGCGCGCACTCAGGCGGGAGGCGGGCGGCAGGCAGCTCCCCTCAGGCGGCGCGCGCGGCCGGCCCGCTCTCCCTCAGCCACCAGCCGCGGGTTGAGGCCGGGACAAAGGGCGGCCGCGGGGGTTCACGCCGGGGCAGGGGGGCGGGAAAGCGGCCACCCCACCTGCCGGGCCTCTCCCACGACGGAGCGGAAGCGCTCCCGCCGCCGCATGAGGCCTGCATCACCCGCCTCCTCCTCCTCCGAGCCGAGGGCGGGCGGCCGCGCTGCGCAGGACCGCGCCAGGCGCCGCCGCTGCCGCCGCCTCATCGCCATGGGCGGGGCCGCGGCTTCCCTCCGCCCCGCGCCGCGCGCCCCGCCAATGAGCGGCGTCCACATGCCGCGGCGGCGAGAGGGGCCCGGGCGGCCCAGCTCCCATAAGTTACATTAGAGCAGCCGCCGCCGGTGCGCGACCGGAGGGAGCGAGAGCAAGCGGCGAGGCCGGGCGAGTGAGCCCAAGCCGTTAGCGGGGACAGCGGCCTGGGCCGGCGAGGGGAGGATCGGGCTGCTAGAGGGAGAGGAGGGGCGATTCCGGCCCTTCCCTGCTGAGGCGATACGGGCAGCGGGGCAACTGCGCTTTTTTTTTCCCTCCCGCCTCTGGAGGCGAGTGGGGTGAGGCGTGCCGTTATCGCCCGAGCCCCGTGAGGCGAACGGAGAGGCCGCTCGGCCACCTGGACGCGGCCCATCTCCCCGCAGCCGGCGCCGCCGAGCCCCTCGCACGCCCTCCCGCGCCCCTGAGGCGACAGCGGCTCCGGGGGCTCGCGCCTCTCTCCTCACCCTCCTCATCCCCCTCAGCAGCCCGCCCGGGGCCGCGGGGCGCCTGAAGCCCCCCTCATCCCCGCCGGAGAGGCGGCTCGGCTCCCTCAGAGGGCGTGTGGGGTGGGAGGGGGGGCGGGGGCTTTTATTTTTTTTTTCCCCTCAGCAGCTTTCTCTTTAATTTTTAATTTTTTTTCTCCCCTTCCCGCCTCCTTCGGAAAGAGTGAGGCGGTGAGGTGGGTTTGGGGGCTCCTCTGTGTTGCGGGAGGGGTCGATGGTGATAGCACGGGGGTGGTTGGTGGGGGAGAGAGCGAGGGGCTGAGGAGGGGGCTCGCCGCCGCGTCCGCCGCCGCTGAGGAAGAGGAGGAGGAAGAAGCAGAAGAGAGGCACCGCACCATTTGCTGCTCCCTGCCCTCAGCCATGGAGAACGCGCACACAAAGACTGTGGAGGAAGTTTTGGCTTATTTCGGCGTTAACGAAAGCACCGGGCTCAGCCTGGAACAAGTCAAGAAGCTGAAGGAGAAATGGGGCTCCAACGGTAGGTGAACCGGCCCCGCGCCGCCCGCCCTCCGCCGCGGGGATGCTGCCGCGGGCACTCCGCGGGGTTTTTTTTCTCCCCTTCTCTCCCTTTTTCACCCCTTTCTGTTTTTTTCGCTCATCCGTCTCGGGGCCCTGTTGGAAGGCCTGTGGTGTGTGTTATTTGCAAAGCCGGCATCTCTTCCAGGACCCGGAATAGGAGTGAGGGAGAGAAGATGGCTGACTTGAACTCCACCTCGTGGGTTTCTTTCATACCCCGAGCTCCCGGGGCTGCTTTGGGAAGGAGGATGTCACCTCCGTTTCCTTTTCACCTTAACAGTGGGAAATATTCCATTCTGAAATGAAGCGCTGTGAGGTTTTATTTTTTTCTTGTTCGTCTCGACCTTCATTTTTCCCTGTTTTTCGGTGCCTTTCTGTGCCTTATTTTACATTCTTCTTTCGAGCCGGGGCACAGAATTCAGCCGATAAGCTGTTTCTTTTTTTTTTTTTTAAATCCTTATTGCTTGGCCTTCCTAGTCCCTCTTGAACTCCCATGCTGTTGTGTAAAAATGAAAAGCTATGAGATTACATGGTGGTGGGTTTCTTTTAGCTTTAATATTTCTTTTGTGCTCTTGAATTACTAAATCTAGTTGCAGGGAGATAAAAGGGAGAGCAGAAATAAGGAAATGTCCTTAAAATGGAGGAAAGAATTCGAAGTATTTTGAACTGAGTTTCGTGGTTTGGGTTTTTTTTAAGTGAATGTGGAGGAAAACCTTTGTCAGAAAGCGTTTGAGAAGCATTTTGAGCCTTTGACCCTTTGTGTGCAGTAACAGCAGAAGTCCCACCGCTGGCTGGAGTGATGACTTGGCTGAATTATAACCCTTAGCACATTCCGGCTAACCTGTGTATGTCTTGACATGCAGAACTATCGGGCCTGTTCAGATGCTCTAATGAAAAGAGCCACCTTAATGGAGCTTTCAGTATGTCTGTCAAATCCAGCAATTCAGGAGCGATATCTGGTGGATGCCTTATAATGCTCTAATGTGCTTTTTCAATGATTTTTTTCTCGTTGACATGCTTCCTGGAAAAATCTTCCACTGACAGAGTTGCCGGCTGAGGAAGGTAAGCATGTTCATGAAATCTTCTAATTCTTGTTGATAATTCATATTTTTTAAAAATGTGCATAACTAAAATGTGCATTGTTACATATTGCAGGAAAAACCTTACTCGAGCTTGTGATTGAACAATTTGAAGACTTACTAGTTAGAATTTTGTTGCTGGCAGCTTGCATATCTTTTGTAAGTATGAATTCTTTTATTTCATTGGCTTTTGTATCACAGAATGACATGTACTCAATACTGAAGTTATTCCTTCTCAAAAGGTACAAGTATAAGATGCAAAGTAAATGGCTCTCTCTTAAATCAGTTACGTTGCGAAGAGGTTTTTGTAGGCTAGAAAGCAAAACTTCAAGGAATCTTTCATTGCATGAGTCGTAAGTATGTAACTACACTAGACAAATATATTAAAAAGTGCTTCTCATTCAGCCCGGTTTGCTTATTTGAGGTGGGATTTCCCAATGCTTTTGTTGGCTTTGAAAACTAACCTTGAGTAAGTGTTTAACTGGACATTCTTCTTGCCTTTGAGTTAATCGTTATCAAGCTCAATGTATAATCATTGGAAGACATTTTTGGATGCAATGCAGACTGTAAATAGAATCTACATGGTGAATATTCCAGTTGCCTTCCCTTCCTGATAATAGCAAGGTGACAGTTGTTGCTTTTGACAGTGACAAGAATGATGACGGCAGTGATGGCACCATTGCTGACCAAATTTGGTAACTGACCTTTGGATAGTCTAGTCATTAAATGGACATCTTGCTTTGCATACAGGATTAAAAGGACAAGAACACTTTAAACTTTTTTTTTTTAAAAAAAAAA
Organism: Syrrhaptes paradoxus; assembly: GCA_013400615.1. Classification (NCBI taxonomy): domain Eukaryota; kingdom Metazoa; phylum Chordata; class Aves; order Pterocliformes; family Pteroclidae; genus Syrrhaptes; species Syrrhaptes paradoxus. Next base: position 8,768 of record VZTO01000452.1, on the reverse strand, counting down.
GCATGCTTAGGCAGTCTTTTTACATAATGTGTAAAGGATATGTGTTTGTTGAAAAATTGGAAAACTGAGCAAAGGCTAAGTGTAGAAGAAAGATGAAGGTCTTGGGGAGCTGGACAACAGAAACAAAAGTGTGCAGAATATTAAATTGTTTAGGTAGAAGTAAAAATTTGTAGTAGACTTTGCCCTGGAGTTGTAATTAACTACTTTAAAAAAATAAATTGCTGCAGCTCCTGGGGGGAGTGTAAATTGTGGTGACTTTTTAGCTAAGGGCAAGGTAATTAGGATGGGCAGAGGAGAATATACTCTGAAGCTGCTGTGTTTGATGAGGGAAGGGTTGCCCTGTTGCGGCTGCTGCAGTATAGACTGTGCTGCTGATCTTCCACCAAGAGAGGCTTCACCTGTCCCCACGCTGACACCTTTCAAAGTGCTTTGGCTTTTGGTATGCATATACCGTTACCAGGTGAGCAAGGGTTGGTGGCATTGATCTTGGCCATGCAGACAGATGTGCTTTACTCACTCTTCTGTTTCCTGGGGAGGAAATCAGGCTGGCTATAGAAAACTGAATAAACCAGTCATTCAGAAGGTTTTTTTCTCTCATTTCCCATTTTCCCCTCCCAGAGGGCGAGAAGAGAATGTATTTTTGTTCCTGAAAAGTCAGCAGTGTTTCTCTCATCTTATGAGATAAATGACAGTACAGAAGTTTGTTAGCCTTTCATGCCAAGGTGTATTATTTATTGTTATTATAAACAAGTAAGTGAAAAATCAAATTCACCAAAGTTTAAGCTTTCATTGCTGAATCTGAGTAAGTATGGTGCCAGACTGACAGAGGTCATACAACATACACTGCCAAACCCTCTTTGAAAACTTGATTAGTAGCTAGATTCAGTTTCTTTTTTCGGTATGCTTAATTTTTGTATCTAATTAAGAGGAGACTGTAGTCTAATGGAGTGTAGGATAGATCTGGGTTCTCTGTTTCTGTGCAACTGACACAGTGTATGACCTTGGGCTACTGCTCTGCCTTTTGTCTCCTATTTAGGAGTTGTGGATACCCACCATAAATTTATGTTAATAGTAGAGATTTTCTCTTTTTAATTAAATGTAAAAGAAAAATCTAGATCAATTAAAATTTTGGTACTTTAAAAGCACTTCCCCTTTGTGTCTGCTCCTGGCTTTTTTCCTGTTGAGAAGATGTCAATCTGTTGTCTTTTTTTCTTAGGTTTTTAACACTTTTTCTTGATAAAAGCATATTAGAGACTCTTGTGCTTGCTGTAGAACTGTTGATATCAAGACTGTACTGCTGGAAAAATTGGATATAAGTAACATCATTTAAATTCAGGTGTTCCTGAAAATGTTTGAATAGAGTACATGACTGTGTTAAGCTTGGTGGACCATAACTGTTCCATGAGAACGCTTGAAAATATAACATTAAAAACTGGAGCTGTACGTAATGCTGAGGTTACAAATTATGCTAAGTCATTCTTGCAATAGAATGACTTAATGGTAGAGCTTAACTTCAGTGTGTTTATTATGCTATCTTTTACAAGCCTTAGAAATTCATTTTTTCCATTTGTGCTGTTGCAAGGCATGCCAAGCTCCCCAGTACCTTAGAGATCTTGAAATGGATAATCAAACTTAAAATGGAGTCAGTTAAATTTATGTTGGTTTTGGATGTTGAGTAATACTATTGAGAGCTGCTCTTGAATGAGTCAAGACTTCTGGCTTTCTTGGGGACAGTGTCAAATTCTACAGAATCATACTGTGGAACTTAGTGAAGTGCTGATTCTCCCTTTGTGACTTTTTTACTATGATTTATTGTTTGATAGACTGTAAACTGTAGCGCTTGAGTAGAAAGTAGGTCATTGTATAGTGTATCAACAGAAGTAAGGTTGGATAACAGCTACTGTTTGAAATAACTTTCAGCTGAAGACTTCTAGCCCTGTTGGATGTCCCAAAGAGAATTTTCATCGAGATGCTCAATTAAGTAGTTTCCTTTGAATGACAAGGGATGGGAAAAGGTGGCTTACCAAAGACTTCAGAACAAATATACCCCAAAAGCCCTCAAGTCTTTTGAGTTCTAGTGGGGGGATGAGTGTTGGAATTGGGCATGACTATATATAGCACTGACTTAATTTTTTTAAAGGGTTTTTTTTTTTTTAGTGTCACTGAAAACTTACTCTAATTTGAATTTTGTTTTTCTGATGATCAAGTGGAGTATGTTCTTTGTGCTGGTGGCAGCTGATATGTGTGTGCTTTCAGGAAAGGCATGGGTGCTGTTAGGGCAGTGAATGTAGCAGTGTTCTTTACCATCTGTATGTGGTCAATTTAAAAACATGTTGAAGATTCAGGTATGAAAGAGAGGATCTTGAGGTACAGAGATTGTTTTGTGTCATGGAAGCTTTTCTGGTAATTGTATTGTGATCATAAATCATATTAGTTTCTAACTATTGGGACTGACTGCACAGAAACAGCCCTCTTTAACAGAGATCTGCATTAGATTTTTGTGCAGGAACATCCCCTTATATACAATAGAAACTTCTGTGTTCAAAGTGCCTTTTGTGTCCTCTACTCCCACACCCCCTGTCAGGTATGTGTCAGTAAAATAAATCAGACTAACAGCTGAATCTGTGTCACCCTTGCTGATTGTAGGGGTCATATGCTGCCTGTTGGCTGTGGATACTGTGTCCTACATTCCAAGTCGGAACTGCTGTTACAGATGTGCCTAGTTAGTAACAACCTCAATTCTTACACTGTTGCTAATTCAGTATTTTTATTGGCCTTAAGTATGCCTTTTGAAGAGAAACAATAGAAATAATTTCTGATGGTGAGTAAATGGATTTATGTCTAGACTTGGACCTTGTCTTGGTGTGTTGTTGAATCGGTGAGGCCCATGCAGAAATAAACCTAGAGGGTGTATCTTGGCAGTTCAAGGGCCTTCATAGCCTGACTTTTTCAGTGCACACAAGAGCGTGTTTAATTTTCCATGAACTATGGCTTTGAGTTCTTGCTACTTGTGTAGCATGTACTCAGATGTATTTACATAAAAGAACAGCTTTCTTTGCTGTATAAATGACAAGTTGCAAGGTGTTAACTGTGTATCTGATGTAAAATAATGCTTTGGTAAAGCATATATGCTTTAACCAGTGATGTGTGCTTAAACATGCGATCTTGTCTTTGTTACACTTACAGTGAATTTGCTTCTACAAGATGCAGCATAGACTAAACTCTACCAAAAACTTAAGTATTAATATGGCATCCTAAGAGCATTCCCACCCCCGTAATTATGTATTTAATTCCTAAAATGACTTAGGAGCAAATGTTCTGGGAATGTTTTCTAATAGTGGATATCCATGTTTAGATTAAAACAATGTATTGTGATTTAGCCCAGAGGTGATTATAGCCTGTAAATTACCTGAGTAGAACCTAATCTGTGTTAAAAGGTAAGCAAAGCTGCTCTTGGAGGAGGTAAGATGTGCCAGTAAAGATGTTGCAGGCTTTGCCCTGAAATCACCCCCAAACCTACCTGTTAAAGTCAGTAGCAGTGAGCATGTGGCACAAGAGAAGGCTTGCTGTAGTACATTACACTGGTGTGTTTTTAGCTAAACTCAGTTTACTCAATAGCAGTTGAGATACCAGCTGATGGATAGGGGTGATAAAACTGAGAAGTAGTTGTGATTTCATTTTATTTTGTAGAAATTAAACTGTGGGTGCTATGTATCTTTTTTTTTTCCTTATTGCTACAAGCTTATTTGCTAAAAGAAAATTCACTAAGAGTTTGCTGAGCAGTAGTTAGTACTCTGCCCAAAAAAAATACACTAAATCTTAATTTACAGTATCCTGTGAGAAGAAAGCTGTCTTAAAAGCAGTCTGTAGTTTAACTTCTTTAATGAGTCTAGGGCTTCTTTTTAATAAGATGAGGTCTTCTTACTTTCCCAGCTTGCTTCTAAGTTTCCATTATCAAAATGAAAACCAAAGAAAAACCTTGTTAGGTTGCTGACAACAAACTGTTTGCTTTTCCTCTGTTAGTGGTAAGCGGGTACAGCCTGCTGGGCAACAGAATTCTATCCTGACACTTCCATTCTTTAACTCTGGTTTTGTTACTTAATGATGAACAGTCACCTGAGACAACTTGCCTCCCTAACTTGTCTGACAATACAGAGACAACGTGTAGAAATGCAGAAAGCTGGACGGACGTTTCTGTTCTTCTAGCTGTTTTCATCAGTAGTGGTTACACTGCTGCCTGACTTCTGCATTGTACCTCTGCCCCCCTTTTACAAATAATGATGAAAACTAAGTACTATTTGCCTGTCATACTGTATTTTTTTGGCTTCATGTCCTGCAGATCCACCCCATTAGGCTTTGATTAAAATAGACTTTTGCAAGCCGTAGCTCTAGCAGCCCTCAAGCAAACACGCTGAATGAAAGTTGCCCTTTAGGCTGCTTACGTCAGTGCTTGATACAGGACTTTTATGTCTAGCTATTAATTTCCGTTATGTTTTCAGACTTGCATTTCTCTTGAGCAATTATCTTTTTTTTTTTTTCCCCTGCTCTTTAAGCTTCTTAAATACATGGTGACTTTACTTATTGACCGCACTGCCTGAACAATACATTGGAGATCAATGACCTGGAAATTAAGCTGTTCTGCATGCGAGTCTTAAAGTGATTAGGGCTGAAATATGGTGGGGCCCTTTTGAGCAGTAGTCAGAGAAAAGATCTCTCATTGTAAACCTCTTCAGGGTCTTAACAGTGTGCGAATGGAAACTTTTTGACAAGGACTCAATGCCTCCGACAGGAATTGCCTAGTCTCTACCAGGCTTCAGCATAGGGTCTGTTGTTACTAAAAACGCTTAGTTAAATATTTGTATTCCTTGTTCTATGTTCTCTTTGGTTTTTTTTATTGTGTTTTTGTTTTTACTTCAGGCTACTGTCAAATAATAAACCTGATGTGTTACAGGAATATGTGTTGTGTATCACAAGTGTTAATATAGCTGTAGTGTGCTAGAGCAAAACCAAGAACTCATGATGTATTCTGTTATTGATATTGTCTGTATCTACTAACGTTCTAGAACTAGAGCTTAGGTTTGTCCTACTCTTGGTAATTGTGTGGAAACATTTTGGGGGAGAAATGTGTGGTGCTGACTTCTAGGAACTGGATGCTTCATTTTAATCTGGTCACAGATTGATAACTTTGCCAAAAAACTGAACAGTGCAGATCCAAAACATCGGATCTGTATTGTCAGGTTCTCTGAGTTCATCTGCTCTTTTCGAAATAATGGCTTATTGAAAGAAAAGAGCCCTTGAAAACTTAACTTTGGTTCTCCTTGACACGCTTGGACCTTGCTGTCCTTGTAGCTCCTTTCCTTACCTCTTAAAGTTGCAGGCTTTCTCAGTGTTATTTTACAATACGTGTAGTCTTCATTCTGAAAAGATTGTGCCTTAATATTGTGTAAAGCAGATGTTTTATTCTAGTTAACCTTGTAGGTGCCTGTTCTCTTAAGAACATGATAAAATGAATTTACTTGCTTTGTTGGAAGCCAAATGGGCTTTACAGAACTCCAGTAAAGAAAGGAGGGGATGAAACAGATACTGAGCACTTTTTCTGCTGGCAATGTGTGAACATGTATACACTAAGAAAATTGGGAATGGATCATTAGCTATTTCTGTAGCTCCACTGGAGGCCGCAGTGCTGGTGCAGAGTAAACGCTGTCCACGATACAAGGGGCAATGCATGGAGTAAAGGCTGCAATGTCAGCTGCGTGGCTGTTCCAGCAGGTCAAGTGCCAGAAGTTGTTACTGGGGATTGGAGATTAGTGGTGTGGGAGGAGGGAAGAAGTACTGAGATGTAGAGCGCGCAAGAGATCCTAACTAGAGCTGTTCTCCAGAGGCATTACACAGACCCTCAAAATGTTCTGTTGCCAGTTGGAATGTTTCAGTCTTATCATAACCTGGATCTTACAAGTTTATCCTTTTGTAATAAAATTTGTTGTTGCATTGCATTTGCTTGGCAGTCTGTTTTCTGCTTGAGGCTTTCATGCTGCTGCTCCTTCCTTTTAACATCCTGGAGTGTTTCACAATTGAGCAATAGCTCTGAGCAGCATGTTGGTGGAATTATGGCGCTTGCTTTAGTAACGGTTTGCTCACTGCAGTCTTCTAGTGATTCAGAGTGCTGTTGCCTGACTACCAGCCCTAATTATCTCAACACGTTGTTCCTATTTACTGTCACTTTCCAGGCTTCCTGTTGCTCAACATGTTGACGAAAAAGTTCTTCCTCTCTAGTCATGTTAGCTTGACTTTTCGTCTGCAAATACAGAACTCCACAGAGGCCCTGACATCTACCCATTCAAGTCGCATGAGTGGCAGAAGCCTAAAACTAGTGTGTAATTCTAAAGCAAATTAATTTAAAAAAAATTATGTGGAGCCTTTTATTCAAGTCCTCAAGTTGATTTACTTCTAAAAATCCAGTTTTAATTTGAGTTTTATCAGCTACTCAGCTCAGAATTCAGCTTCAGGTGTAACTATACAATTCGCTTAGATGCTTTATTAAGATACTACTGGTATTTAAATGAGTAGATGCTTATTTTTCATATATACTCACTGAAAACTTGTAAAGCTGTTTTCATTTGCGTGCCTGAGTTATTGGTAAAGAACAATTAACTTGGTTAAAATCCAGATTCTGGGACAGCTTTAGTGTTGTAAGTAATCAGACTAATCTGCCTGCATCCTGTTTAGACAGTAATGAAACATTTTTTGAAACTGTTAACTGCTGTAGCTGTTGTCACAACTTCTGCTTTCATTTGTGAAACAAAAGTAGCAATGGATTTCCCAAATAAATAGCTTGCTCCTTTAAAAGAAGAGCGGCCTTGGAAATGAACTTTGTACTACTTCAGTAAAGATTTTCTCCTTTTCCATTGCCTATTGCCAACTCATTCGTGAACTACAAAACTGCACCTTGGAAGGTTGAGGGGTTTCAAAAATTGTTCAAGTCTAAGTCGTTGAACCTCAAGCTGAAACTTACTGGGTCTTAAGTTTGCGTGGTGTCTGTGTACATCAGTAATTTAATTCATTATTTCTCTCTTACAGGTCCTGGCCTGGTTTGAAGAAGGTGAAGAAACAATCACAGCATTTGTAGAGCCTTTTGTAATCTTACTTATATTAGTAGCCAATGCAATTGTGGGAGTGTGGCAGGTATGCAGATATTTTTACAACATCAAATCACAAATGGTCTGGCTTTTTTTTGTTTGAGAGGAAGGACTGTATAGAGGTACTTCATACAATTTAAGTAATATGTGTTTACAACTTTAGATTCCTGAGAGTCAACATACAATAAAACTTCTGGACAGAAAGTGTTGACTTAAAGGTAAAATGAAAGCTTCGGAAGTATTGCCAAAAAGGCAAAGTGCCCATCAGTGTGTTAGGCCACACACTGGTGAACGCAGGAGCTGGGCAGTCCAGAATGAAGGCCTGAATTCAGGAATTAAATCAAATGCTGTGAAGCTAAGAAGCAAACAATTGGGCTGGCTTGCAAAAAAAGAGATTTTGTCCCAACTAAAGAACAAAGGATGGAACATTTGTAACCTTCTTTCTTGTCTGTTTCCTGTTGAGACAAATGCTATGTACATTTATTAATACATTTAATACAGTATTAATTATTCCTATTTAGTTATTAGGGTACCTATCAAGCGTACATCTAAAGACTGCATGTCTGTCAGAATGCAGAAGTTTCTTCTGAAAACATCCAAATACCATGAAATTTCTCCTACGTTATCAGCTGTGAGATGAATTAGATGGCTTTTTATAAATCCATATCAGCAGCAACATCATTAACATATTCTAATGCTTTTTGAGATGCCAAAAGAAGATTGTTCATGTAACTTTATTTTACTAATTTGATTGCTTCGGACAGGGCATGTGTTATTAGAATTGTTTTTCTGCAGATAAGTATTCTAGTATTTTTAGGGTAATTCAAGTTCTTTGTAAGGTTGGTTTTGTGTTAGGTTTTTTTGAGAGGTGGTGTTAATGTGACATCATTACTTGCTACTTAGCAAGTTAGGGTTTGTGCCTGGGGAAAAAAGGGCAAAACTGCCCAAAATAACACCAGAAATTAAGAGGAGAAGCCCTATTAACAGGGTCAAACATGCTGGAGAGGAGTCTACATACTCGAAAGCACCAGAAGTTATATTAATTGGAATTCATATACATTCTTGCACTCTGCTTTGTGCTAGCCCAAGTAAGCTGGCTGAAGACTAACCCTCGAAAAATTCAATTTTTAGCAGTACTCAGCTTGCTGTAGAAATGCTGGGGCTGGTATAGGGGCAAGAGGTAATGTCTATAAAGGGATGACAGCATTGCCCTCTTCAGTGTTATTCTCTGTTCAGATCTTCATAAAGCAATTGTGCAAGAATTAATCTTTAACTTGAAACTTTGAGTTAGAATTCTGTATGGAGTAAGTATGAAATGTAAGGTAAAGCTGTTTGTAGAGTTTGGGGATTTTCTTGTGTAGTTGTATGCCCTGTTGTAGGAAATAACCAATTTTTCAGACATATAGTATGCAGAGAACACCTATATATGTATCTCTCTCTACATGCAGTGAACTTCATTGTGAAACAGAATTGCTGTACAATTTATGACTCATTCCCTTGTTTTAATGAGCATGGAAAATAAGTCACAGTACATAGTCTCCACCCATAAATGTATCTGTTTCTACAGGTACTAGATGTGAGCACCTGAGTCACATTGCTGTAGCTCTGCGCTCCTCAACCTTTCCTCTCACT